>QXEO01000538.1:2819469-3105705 GCA_007115705.1 Dactylis glomerata | reverse complement strand
AATCACTGCTTCCCTCTGCGAAGGGCCTTTCTTTTACTTTTATGTTGAGTCACCACCTTCTATCTTTTATGCCACCACTAGAGAGCATAGTTGTCATTCTTAGTATATGTGCATTGTCCCAAAGTTTTCATTGATTGATTCATATTGTTGGTTTCACTTGTTCTTAAATTATTTGTATCTAGTCGCCCTCTTAAACTTGAAGGTGTCCTATGCATTTATGTTTTGCTCTCTTTGAAGGACAAGCTGAAAACCATTTGTATGTTTTTCCTTATGATTTGAACACACGTTTGACTTTCATTGTTTCATTTTCATGATCTTTTGTTTGTGTTCATTTGCATGTTTACAACATGGTTGCTAAGTTCTTATTGTCAAGATTATATCTTCATGCCCATGTTTTAAGTTCTTATGATCCTAGCTCACAAATGCTTACATATATGATCAAGATTGTGTAGGTGCATGTCACCTCAAAAATTATTCTTTTGTTATCACTTACCTACTCGAGGACGAGCAGGAGTTAAGCTTGGGGATGCTTGATACGTCTCCAACGTATCTATAATTTTTGATGCTCCATGCTTGTTTTTACACCATTTGCCTACTGTTTTGTTACACTTAGTGGCACTTTTATGCATTTTCCGGAACTAACCTACTAACAAGCTGCCACAGTGCCAGTTCCCTGTTTTCTGCTGTTTTTGTGTTTCAGAAGTGATACACAGGAAATATTCTCGGAATTGGACGAAACAAGTTCCTGAAGTCTTATTTTGTCCGGGAGCTTCCAGAGATCTGAAGGAGAGTATGAGGGGGGCCACAGGGGCCCCACACACCAGGCTGGCATGGCCAGGGCCTGGGCCGCGCCGCCATGGTGTGAGGCCACCTGGCCCCACCTCTGACATCGCCCCTTCGCCTATAAAGACCCCCCGACGAGAAAAACCTAAGTACCCGATCACTTTTCCAGAACACATCGCGATCCACCGCCGCCGTCGACCTGAAGATCGGGAGGGTCCAGAAGCTCTTCCCGGCACCCTGCCGGAGAGGGGAATCGCCACCGGAGGTCTTCTTCATCGCCATGCTTGCCTCCGGAGCGATGAGTGAGTAGTCTACCTTGGACTATGGGTCCATAGCAGTAGCTAGATGATTGTCTTCTCCACCATGTGCTTCATGTTTAGATCTCATGAGCTGCTGTTGCCTGTCAAAACCCACCGGCGAGCAGCGACGAGCAACACGAAGAGCCGGGAGGCTCCCAGGACTGTTGGTGGGCCCTGGTCCCTCGGTCAACGGCCCGCAAAACTCCGGCACACGTCCTGGCTGATGCGAGGGCGTGCCACCTGATCTATACCTGATCAGGAAGGTGATGGTTTGCTTCGATTAGTTTCCTGCATGGCAGACACGCAAACATTAAATACGAGCCTCGATCGGCTCTCAGGTTTCCCTGTGAATCGGCTCAGGTAGCCGATGGTCCCATGGATCTGCACTGGATCTACAATAACATGGGGTTTTGCTTTATCAAAACAAGTCAAATCGATCTACGGCAGTTTAACGCTTTCACCACATAAACAGAACATCCCACACGTAATTGAGCCTGGTAGATACGAAAGATAACAGAAAACTAACCCTAGAGGAGGCCAAAAAACCAACGTAGAGTCAATTCCCGGAACAACTCCTCTCGAATCGGCAAACCGTATCCTTACGTACTACTGGATCGTTCACCCGTTTGTGAGGCCTAACCATGCGGATATTAAACTAATCCTTGGAGAACAAGGAACAACTATGACAGACTGAATCGACGGAATAAAGATCAAGCAAGATGCTGCCCTTACACCCAAGGTAGGTGCAAAGGCAGCGAGATCTCAATGGGCAGCATGACTAAGCAAACATGAACAAAAAGCACCGATGCTAGCCCAGACAGATCTATGATAACGGTATTACTCGCCATCAACAAGGCTTCAGTACGAGCAACACCAAATAACTCATAAGCATATGCTGCCTAGATTGCGAGATGCGATCTAGGCAGCACGACGCTTACCTGAAAGAAACCCTCGAGACAAGGGGTGGCGATGCGCCGAGATTGTGTTTGTTGTGAACGTGTTGTCCTGCTTTCTCAATACCCTTAAGTACATATTTATAGTCCGAGACTTTTCTATCTTTGGAATAAACCTAAACGTAATCTAACTCTTGTTTAAACCGAAACGTACCCTATCATAATTATACAGATACACGAGCAATTAGCCCAAATCTACGCGCAAGGCCGATCCAGCCTCCAAGCCCATCTTGATTACGGCCCACTTCCTTATCTGGCCAAAATATGGCGATAACACATGCCCCCCTGGTTTTGGCAATAATAATTCCAAAACCACTCTGTTTTTTCTTCATCGGGTCACGCGTTGCAGAGCAGAACCGTCATATCGCCTCCTCATCATGATGCCTTGCCTTCTCAACTTCTCCGCAGAGCACGATTTGACAACTCTGGCACCACATCCTCGAAAACCGCTATGGCATTGACCATCTTCCACTATCCCCCTTATTTAAAATCCATCCGAACCATTTGCATCCTCATTCTTCTCCAAAAAACCCTCTTCCTCCGCCATGGATTCCTCTTCTTCCTCCAACACATCCGGCCTCTCCTACCAATCTTCCGACTCCGTTAGCCGGGAGCCGACGCCGGAGCACCCGCCAATGGCGGCATACGAGGCTCTCGCCCCACAATGGTGGGACGAGAGAGACTGGGACTTCGCCGCCCAGTCAGAGGACGACGAGTCCATGACCGACGGCGAGGAAGACCTCCAACTCCTTGTCGACGGGGACCTGGAGGCGGAGAGCGCCGATGACGCCGTGTCCTGGGGCGAGGACATCAGCTCCTCCAATGAAGAAGAAGAAGCAGAGGAGGACACCTCCTCCGACGAGTACCCGCCGGCGAAGCGCTTCCGCGCCGGATCCAGCGAGGACACCGACGACGACGACGAGGACGAAGAGGCCCCCGCCGCCAACTTTAGCAGCAGCGGTGAGCACTACGCCGGCAGCAGCGCCGATGACAGCGAAAACGGCGGCGGCAATGGCAACGGCGACGAAGACGACGCCGCCTTTTAGATTAGGAAGTAGTAGTACTAGTGGTAGATCCCCATTTTGTAAGCAATCGGCTCCATTGTAAACAACCATCTTCTGAATCAACAAAGATTGCTTTTCCCAATTTGGTTTTGCCGATAGTCAAATAGGTCAACGCTCCAAAAGCCGATAGTAACGAATCGGCTTTCACCATGCCACGCTTGATACGGTCAACCAAGTCAAAGCCCAAAGAGCCGATGGCCATGCATCGGCTTTTCCCACAAACGTTGGCAAGGTCAAATTCGGTCGCTTATTAAGACAAGTCTGAGCGGTCACTTTCCCATTTCAACGGTAACCTGCAACCGTCTTCAAAAAAGGCTAACTCAGATCTCCAATTGCCTCGTTGAACAAGTCTGGCTCACGGCGACACGAACCCTAGATTCCCCACCGCATAGATCCATCTCCATCAGCAAAGTAAATGGCGGAATCGTCCAGCACCAACACAGGGGTCTCCGGTCTGAAGGTAATCCTTAACTGTCCCTCGCAATCCGAGCACGGTGCTAGAATTAATAGCAAACACCTGAATTAATGCTTTTATCCCACCATTTGAAATTTTAGGTTTCAGACATTCTGCTGCCGCATCCTTCTCTCCCAAATTCTCTCTGCCTTGGCCCTCGTACAGAATCTAGTCCTGCCCATCTGATCTCTTGCGAGGCAAACAGAATCCTTGGGCCGACTGCTTACGAGCCTGGCCTAATCCTCCCGAGTATTGGGTTTCTTGGTACAGTAGGGTAGCCAAAACTTACCAACCCCAATGGGAAACCACGGGAATAGCCGATGCCTTGTCTTTGTCATTGTCTCCCCTTGAGAAGCATGAAAATCTTCTAAAAACCATCGGCTATTTCTGGTCTGATGCTCTGAACTGCTTCATGTTCGGCCACGGCCCCATGACACCAACTCTGTTAGACGTGGTGATGATCACTGGTCTGGACATCACATCACCCAGCCCCTCTGCTTTTATGCTGCCAAAAGTCCCCTTCAAGCTTTCTTCCAAAACAGATTGCACAAACTGGGGTGCTTATCTTCGAAGCCACATGAAAACTAAGGGCCCTGTCACAGAGAAGGAACACACGGCCTTCCTCAATTTCTGGCTGGAACATTTCATATTCTGTGGCCCTTCCCTTGCTCCAACCAAGAATTATCTTCCCTTGGCCTATGAACTTGCCAGAGGCACTCAACTTGGCATCGGCAAACTGTTCCTTGGAGAAGTCTATCGATATCTCCAGTTGATGTCTGTCAAACTATTCTCCCACATAGCAGTCAAAACAGGAGGTCCTTGGTGGTTTATTCAACTATGGGCTCAGCTGTACTTTCAAAACCATATCCCAAACTTCCCCCTTTTGGCAAGTTGCACCTTTCCAGATGTCAAAGGGAAGCAGATCCGATGCACCAGCTACGGCCAAGCTCTTTATAGCCTGCCAGGTAGTAAACTAATCCCTCATGAAGCATCCAAGTGGTTCAGCATTTTCTTCCAAGGCCTGGACAATCCTATCTTCTTTCCTTACACGGAGGAATCAGAAAATTTTGAGAATCCAATCTCCTTCAGGCTGGACAACTTTGCCGATGACACTAGCACTCGGCAGTTATTCTCCACCGTGATCCGCCCCTGCTTCCTCCCAGTTGGCATGAGCACATCCAACAGAATAATCAAGCCTGGATACGAGTTCTACCAGCCAGTCGTAGCAGCTCGGCAATTTGGCCTTGGGCAAGTACCTCCTCATTTCTTTCTCCACCACCTCACAGAGAGCAGAGCCGACCTGCCCGATCCTATCACCAGTCAGAGGTGTTATTCTTTCTTCGATGCTCTGACCATCCCAATTCCTAACAACCTCATTTTCGCTTCATCAACCGATGGTTTTGAGGACTGGTGGTCGATGTGGAAGACCCATGCCTTCAGGAGAGCTCTGGGACCATTGCTGGAACAGGTCGATGCTGAATATGACATCCCTGTAGAACAGGTACTGCTACTTGTGGCTTTTCTTGATGCAGCTCACGATGATTCTTTTAATATCCTGCTCTATCTCCTTGCAGCAACAAGATGGTCCAGACCCTACCAACGAGGATGGCTCCCCCTTCGAATTCCTCCCACCAGCTCCAGTGGTCCTTTTCTGCAAAAACTCGCCACCTTTGAAACAAGTCGTGATGCAGAACCAGCCGATATCACCAAAATCGGCTCCCAAGAGCCAAGCAACTTCCGGGTCAGCTGCCCCCCGAGTTCCAACTAAAACAAGAACGGCGGTGAGGAAGATAGTGGCCAAGAAAACTTCGAGGCGTCGGAGCCCTTCTCCAGAGAGCTCGCACGTACGCTGAATCATGCCTTGGTTGATCTCATTTATCTTTGTAAATATGCTCGTGCTTACCAACTCTCCCTTTCTTACAGGTCTCCATCGAAGACACCTCCAGCGAGGAAACACCATCCAACCGAGGAAATTCAAGCTCACCAGACTCTGAGAGAACCACCACACCGAGCCAGCCAGATGTGCCACCATCGGCTTCCAGGAAAAGGCCTGTTCCTGAACCTGTTGCCCCCCGAGCATCAGTCGAGGCGGGGCAAGCTGTGAGCCCCAAGAGGGCTCGCAAGGGACTGCAAACTTCTTCTCCGAGCCAGGAGGCTTCGCAAGTAATTATCCTCCATACTCTTACCACTCCCTTTTTATGCCGATTCATTGCTATTCACATCGGCTAAGCACCTTTCATGCAGACGAAGGACACTCCTAGTGGGAAAGTCGGGGAAGTGTCGATGCCCTCCGCAAGCCTGGATCTAGTAATCCCTGAAGGTATAGATAAAACGGTTGCTAATCTGGCCAAGCCATCAGCAACAACACACGAGCCGATTGTCTCGCCATCGGCTTTCCCCCTGATCTCAGGAGAGGTATGTTCGCTTCTTTCGACTCATCCTTCCCTGTTTGATGCATACTGACGCCACTTCTGCCTGCCAGGGTTGTGATATCTCAGGCTTGCTGACGTTCGACCCTGAATCCATCGAACCAGCTCCCTCTGTCGCCAACGATGAACCACGAGCAAGCGCTGTTCTACCTCAATTCCAGCGTCTCAAAGCCTTGCTATCTTCCCCAATCGAGAAGTTGGTCGAGGGTTCTGACGAGGTGAAGAGTGTTCTTGACGAAATCAAGGACCAACTCCCGGTAGCATTGCAGGTGAAGCTTTGGCCAGTTGTGACTCTGTCTTTCTACGGGTCAAGGGTGAAATTGGCTCGTGAGAGGATCAATCTACGCCACGCCCAACTCCCACTGAAGGCCGATATTGCAGCAAAATGTCAGCGGCTTAATGAGAAAAAGGCGTCTCTGGATGCCAAAACTGACACCTCTGTCAGCACCACCGAGCTTGCATCCTTAAAAAAGGAATTGGAAGATCTCGAAGAGAAGGTCCAGGCGACTAAAAAGCTCATTCATGACAAGGAAGTATTCATCGCCCGCTCCCAAGACGAAGCAGAGGGCCTCAAAGCTCAACTGAAGACTGATCTGGCAGAAATACGTGCCCTGAGCAAGCAGCTAGTAACAGGCAAGGACGATGATGACGAAGCCGAGATTGCCGAGGTGGATCGTGTCCGTGCTGACGCCCTCCATGCCTTCGAGGCATTCCTTCAGTAGCCATGTAACCTGACACTTGCTCGTAACAGTCTGAACCTCGAGAGTCGATGGCTGTGCATTGTTTTTTTTTTGGCCGATTTCATGTATCGGCCCCCATGTTTCACTGGATATATTTTTTTTTACTGGCCGATTTCATGTATCGGCCCCCCATATTTCACTGTCCATCATCCCACATGCTTGGGAAATATTTCTTGAGATGCTGACCGTTGACAGCCACTGGGAATTTCACACCGTCCAGCTCCTCAAGCATGTACGCGTTGCCCCTTAAAACTTGGTCGACCCTGTATGGCCCGTGCCAATTTGGAGACCATTTACCGTATGCTGCATCCTTAGTTCCCAATGGCAATACAGCTTCCCATACCAGATCCCCAACGTGGAACTCCTTTGGTCTCACCTTCTTATTATATGCACGAGCTACCTTGGCTTTGTTCTCTTTAATTTTCTCAAGCGACCACAGCCTAAGTTCAGTTAAATCCTCAACACTGTCACTCATCAGGGCTACATATTCTTCAGTTGTTAGATCGTTCTGAAAAGTGACACGTCTCGATCCAGCCGTAATCTCCCATGGCAATACGGCTTCCTGTCCATAGACTAGATGGTATGGCGAGGTTTTTATCGCTCCATGACCTGACATGCGATAAGCCCACAAAGCTTCTGACAAAACCTCGTGCCAACGCCTAGGGTGCTCATCGATTTTTCTCTTGATCAGCTTGATAAGGCTCTGATTGGACGCTTCAGCTTGCCCATTTGCTTGAGCATAGTATGGAGATGATCGGATCAGCTTAACTCCCGTGTCCTCGCAGAACTCTCTGAACTCGTGAGAAATGAAGACCGAACCTCCATCGGTCGTGATAGTTTGGGGAATCCTGAATCTATGAATGACATGTTCTTTCACGAAATTGATAACATCCTTCGAGTTTACTGACTTCATAGGGACGGCTTCCACCCATTTAGTGAAATAATCCGTAATGGCCAAAATCCACATGTGGCCTTTGCTTGATGGAGGGTTGATCTTGCCAATCATATCCATGCCCCAACCTCGGAATGGCCAAGGCTTGATGATGGGGTTCATTGCTGATGCAGGTACCATCTGAATCTTCCCGAATTTCTGACACGCTTGACACCCTTTATAGTACTTAAAACAGTCTTCAAGCATGGTGGGCCAATAAAACCCTGATCGCCTGATCAACCATTTCATCTTGTGAGCCGATTGGTGAGTTCCACAGGCGCCTTCGTGTACCTCGTGTAGAAGCCGATTTGCCTCGGCTGGCCCTAGACATTTGAGCAATAGCCCTTCCAGAGTCCTGTAGAACATGTCATCCCCAATAAGCACATACTTCATGGCCTTGTACCTTATCCGTTTAGGTGCCCCCCGAGCCGAATCTTTCAAGTAATTGAAAATATCGGCTCTCCAGTCGTCCGTCTCCAGGAACTGTACCTGAACATCAGTTCCACCTGCTATGTCCTTGTAGCCTGAAGCCATTTGTGCGAGATCATTTGCCTCGGTATTCTGCGATCGTGGGATCCAGTTAAAGTTTAAGTACCTGAACTGTGCCATCAGCTCACGGCATTGCAACCATAATGGGAAGAGTAACTCGCTCTCACACTTGTATTCGTCCGTGAGTTGGGAAATCACCAATTTGGAGTCTCCAAAAAGTTCCACTGCTTCTGCTCCGGCTTCAACGAGCAACTCCATTCCCTTGCGTATTGCCTCATACTCAGCGACATTGTTGGTGCAAGGGGTAGATAGCCTGATGGAAAAAGAATATGTTGCCCCCCGGGGCGACACGAGCAGAACGCCGATGCCGCAACCATCATCACAAGCCGATCCATCGAAAAACATAGCCCATGCACGTACAGACAGTGCTGCTATATCAGTGTTGATTCGTTCAGCAATAAGATCGGCCAACGCCTGTCCCTTAACCGCTTTGGCGGGTTGATACCGGATATCAAATTCCGATAATGCAAACATCCATTTGCCGAGTCGGCCTTTCAACACAGGGGCCAACAGCATATGTTTTATGACATCTGATTTGCATATGATGATAATCTCTGCTGACAGCAAGATGTGTCGCAGCTTGGTGCAGGTGAAAAATAGGCAGAGGCATAACTTCTCGATCTCAGGATATCTCGTCTTTGCATCCAGCATCCTTCTGCTGATGTAAAACACAACTCGCTCCAGACCATCATAAACTTGTACCACCACCGAGGCGATGGACGTGTCAGCCACCGACAAGTAAATGTAGAACAGCCTATCCTGCTGCGGTGGAACCAACACTGGCGGCTTCGTTAGATATTCTTTGATTTCGTCGAAGGCTCGTTGTTGTTCTGTCCCCCAGCGGAACTCCTCGTCAGTTTTAATTTTCACCAGTCCCATGAACGGCTCTATTCTTCCGGACAGATTGGAGATGAACCTTCTGACGAAGTTGATCTTGCCGATGAGACACTGCAGTTCTTTCTTCGTGGTAGGTGGCTTCATTGTTCGCACTGCCTCCTGACTTTTCAGGCCGATCTCGATTCCGCGTTCATGGACCAAGAAACCCAAGAACTGACCGGCCGTCACACCAAAGGCACACTTCTTTGGATTCATCCGTAGTCTGAATTTTCTGGTTCGGTCCAGGACACATCGCAGATCGTCCAAGTGTCCTTGCACTGAAGCAGACTTGACTACCACGTCATCGATATAAATCTCCACCAGCTTGCCGATCAGATCATGGAAAATGTAATTCATGGCTCTTTGGTATGTGGCGCCGGCATTCTTCAGTCCAAATGTCATGACTACATATTCAAACAACCCCACCGAACCTGGGACTCTGAATGCAGTCTTGTGTATATCTTCTGGAGCCATAAAAATTTGATTGTAACCGGCATTGCCATCCATAAAGCTCAAGACCTTATGACCAGCAGCTGCGTTGATCAATGTCTCTGCTACCGGCATCGGATATTCATCCTTTGGAGTGGCTCTATTGAGATCCCGAAAATCTATGGCAACACGCCATCGGCCATCCTTTTTCTCTACAGGTACGATACTAGAAATCCACTCAGCATACCTGCATGGCCTGATGAATCCAGCTTTCAACATTTTCTCGATCTCTTTTTTGACTTCCTCTAAAATTTCGGCCTTCATCTGTCGTGCTCGCTGCTGGAATGGCCGAAACCCTTTTTTAAGCGGGAGCCGATGCTCAATGATGCTCCTGTCTAACCCGGGCATCTCTGTATAGTCCCAGGCAAAGCAATCTGGATATTCTGTCAACAAAGCTATCATCGGACCCCGCAGATTCGGATCTAACTTTTTGCTGATAAATGTCGGCCGTGGCTTATCCCCAGGACCGATGTCAATCTCTTCTAGCTCATCAGCGGATGTAAACCCATACCCCAGCTTTCCGTCACCTGCCAAATCAATACTGAACACAGGCCAAAAGTTTGGTGAGGATAACAAAGATGATTTGGGCCGATTGCCGGAATCGGCCCCCTTTTTGATTGCATCACTCAAGGAAGGTTTACAACTTGTTTGTGCTCGACAATGGTAGGGAATCTCCCTACTACGACTACATGACATGCTTGTCGTAAGATCACTGCTCTTTATTTTTTGTGGCCGATCGCAGGGATCGGCCTTACCACGTACAATCGTGGGCTTTGCTACTCTGTCAGGCCAGCCTTACCCCGTTTTTTGTAGCTTCAATGCGCTCACAGCCGTCTAGACTGACTCCAGAGATCGGCTTTTGGTCTTCTGCGTCCCAAATATTCATGCCAGCTAGTGAGATCTCGACCGAATCATCTGCATGAATGACCTCCACTTCATCTCCATCCCACTGTATCAGGCATTGGTGCATCGTGGATGGAATGCAGCAGTTAGCGTGAATCCAATCCCTTCCCAGCAAGACAGCGTAGGTGCTTTTGCTGTCAACAATGAAGAACGACGTAGGGATGGTTTTTCTACCCACGGTCAGATCCACGTTCAGAACGCCTTGCGTTTCTGAAGCTTGGCCGTTGAAGTCGCTTAGCGTGACGTTGGTTTTGATCAGATCTGCAGTGGAGTGTCCCAAACGCCGCAGCATGGAGTATGGCATTATATTGACTGCCGCTCCGGTGTCAACTAACATCTTGCGGACGGGCTGCCCATTGATATAACCTCTCAGGTACAGGGCTTTCAGATGTTTGTAGCCTTTTTCCCGTGGTTTTTCAAAGATGACCGGCCGTGGGCCGCAGTCAAACTGTGCCACTGGTAATTCTTCGGTTCTTGGAGCGCAAAACTCTGACGGAAGTATGAACACCATGTTCGTGCCAGCCGATGTTTCCGCATTGGCTTTTACTGGTTTGGGGCGCCATTCCTTCTTTTTTGGACGGGCCTCCGTCTCCAAGGTTCGCTGAATTTTCACGGCCAGATCAGGCCGGGCTTTCCTTAAAGTGTGGAGGTACTGCGCTTCGGCTTCCTCCAAGCTACGTAGCCTCTGAACTCTACGCTTTTGGGAGTGTCTGAGTCCATCGGGACACCACCTTGGCCGGTGATATCTATCGTCTTCTTCATCCTCTGACTCCTCGAGATCTTCTGCTCGAGATGACTCCTCTTGTCCGTTCTGAGGCCGGAGAGGCCCTAGACGCTTGAACACTGAAACTGGACCTGTGTAATCCTTCTGCTGTCCACATTTCGGGCAGTTGTCGACTGTAGGCAATCGGCTCATTCCCGCATCCCAACAGTACTTGAAGAAAGGACAATCCCAATGTTTATCCACGCCTTCCTTTTCGTTTGACCTTCCCCTAGCGCGGAGCTCATATCCTCCATCATATCTATCATGCCGACGATATCTCCCATCGTAGGCGTCGGTCCGACGATCTCTTTCATCATCACTGTCGTACTGCCGACGTCGGTCATACTGACACTCATACTTGTTAAGGAGATGCGTGGAGTGTGGCTTCTGATATCGCACGCTTCTCACTTGTTCCTCAGTTATATACCGCCTATCATCATAACGGGGCCGGTCGCGTGGACCGGCCTCTTCCTTTCCTTTGCCCCGGAAGTGGCCGCTTTCCTCCTTATACTTGCCATGGTGGTACACAGGCCCTGCCATGTTAATATCGAACGAGAAATCTAGCTGACGCCTCGTGGAGTGGCTGTGCTCTACCATGTTGATGCCAGGAAACGGGTTTGTATCCACTTTCATGGCGAACTGCCCAAGGATCAGACGGCCCTGTTCTATCGCCGTTTGGATCTGCCGACGTAGCTCTTTGCAATCATTGGTGGTGTGGGTGAACGAGTGATGCCACTTGCAGTATGGTCTCCCGTTCATCTCTTGCGCCGTAGGGATTTTATGGCCTTCGGGTAACTTCAGCTGCTTTTCCTTCAGCAGTAAATCGAATATCTGCTCAGCTTTGCTTACATTGAAGTCGAACCCTTTTGCAGGCCCTTGCTGTTTCACCCATTTGCAGGACACAGGATCTGCCCCCCGAGCCCATTCAGCCACGGCTATCTCCTGGTCTTCTACAAGATCCTCTTCTTCTGCATCGACCAGGCTTATCGGACGTTTGAACTTGTCTTGGTACAACTCAGGGTGGCGCTGTTCATACATTGTCAGTTTCTGGACCATGTGTGCCAATGAATTGTATTCTACTTGGAAGGCCAGATCCTTGATCGGTGCTAAGAGACCCAACACGGCCAGCTCGACCGCTTCTTTCTCAGTTAAACGAGCCGAATAACATCGGTTCTTGACAGTCCTGAAACGCTGAATATATTCGGCTACCGTTTCTCCCCGCTTCTGCCACACCTGCGCCAGATCGGCAATGCCAGCCTCAGTAGCTTCTGAATGATACTGAATATGGAACTGTTCTTCCAGCTGCTTCCAGGTCCGGATCGAATCTGGTGGCAACGAGGTGTACCACCCAAAAGCTGGTCCTGTCAGAGATTGAGCAAAGAACCTTACGCGTAACTGATCTGATGCTGAAATCATGCCTAACTGTGCCAAATATCGGCTCACGTGCTCGATCGAGCTGGACCCTTCTGAACCATTAAATTTTGAGAACTCAGGGAGCCGATACTTGGGTTGAAGCGGAATCAGATCATACTCATTGGGGTACGGCTTGGAATAGCCGATTGTTCTCCTCTTTGGCACGAAGCCAAACTGGTCTCTCAAGATGGTACTGATTTGCTCCATCGTTTGAGCTGCAGGGGCTAAATTCTCATGACTCGTTCCGGTGGCATATTTAGCTAGCCACGCCTGTTTATCAGCGTCCATCCCGGACATCCCTGCTCCCGAAATCCCTACTCCAGAAACACCTGCCCCAGAAATCCCTGTGGTTGCGATCTGGTTTGTGCGCGTCAGGCTGTTGCAGTCCGGCACGTATGTGCACACATATCCATGTGGGACTTCCTTAGGTGGTTCAAACAGGAATTGGTAATCGCCGGGATCACCTCCAATCTTGTAGACGACGTACGCCGGTGACCCCGGTGGCTCCGGAGCTGCAAGCGTGAATGGTAGCTGTGGCCTGGTCTGGAGCGGTCTTTCTCCCTGGTGAGTCCCTAGGGTAGGCCCCGACGGAGAGTACTGGTGTTTCATGATCTCCTGAACCACGCGAACCGCGACGCGCTCGAAAGCGTTCACCAGGCTCTCAGAATGGCGGTGAAGAGAATGAGCCACCATGTAATTGACTTCCTGTCGCAGAGCTCTGGTGCGATCCTCTGAAGGAACAGACAGATCCACCTCATCGAGAGCGCCTTCGGGTGAGAACCCTTTCCACCTGATGCCATGCTTACGGGTCCTCTCAAAAGAGCCGAGGAGATCGGCTTCGAAGAGAGCTTTGATATCATCATACCTCTTCTTGTGCTCATCAGACAGATCGTCGTACGTGACTGGTCTGTCCCCCATCGCAGCGTCAGATGTTGATGCAGATGTTGTTGAATGTCCCACCGGGCGTGCCAGAATGTGTTGCCTGTCAAAACCCACCGGCGAGCAGCGACGAGCAACACGAAGAGCCGGGAGGCTCCCAGGACTGCTGGTGGGCCCTGGTCCCTCGGTCAACGGCCCGCAAAACTCCGGCACACGTCCTGGCTGATGCGAGGGCGTGCCACCTGATCTATACCTGATCAGGAAGGTGATGGTTTGCTTCGATTAGTTTCCTGCATGGCAGACACGCAAACATTAAATACGAGCCTCGATCGGCTCTCAGGTTTCCCTGTGAATCGGCTCAGGTAGCCGATGGTCCCATGGATCTGCACTGGATCTACAATAACATGGGGTTTTGCTTTATCAAAACAAGTCAAATCGATCTACGACAGTTTAACGCTTTCACCACATAAACGGAACATCCCACACGTAATTGAGCCTGGTAGATACGAAAGATAACAGAAAACTAACCCTAGAGGAGGCCAAAAAACCAACGTAGAGTCAATTCCCGGAACAACTCCTCTCGAATCGGCAAACCGTATCCTTACGTACTACTGGATCGTTCAACCCGTTTGTGAGGCCTAACCATGCGGATATTAAACTAATCCTTGGAGAACAAGGAACAACTATGACAGACTGAATCGACGGAATAAAGATCAAGCAAGATGCTGCCCTTACACCCAAGGTAGGTGCAAAGGCAGCGAGATCTCAATGGGCAGCATGACTAAGCAAACATGAACAAAAAGCACCGATGCTAGCCCAGACAGATCTATGATAACGGTATTACTCGCCATCAACAAGGCTTCAGTACGAGCAACACCAAATAACTCATAAGCATATGCTGCCTAGATCGCGAGATGCGATCTAGGCAGCACGACGCTTACCTGAAAGAAACCCTCGAGACAAGGGGTGGCGATGCGCCGAGATTGTGTTTGTTGTGAACGTTGTTGTCCTGCTTTCTCAATAACCTTAAGTACATATTTATAGTCCGGAGACTTTCTATCTTTGGAATAAACCTAAACGTAATCTAACTCTTGTTTAAACCAAAACGTACCCTATCATAATTATACAGATACACGGGCAATTAGCCCAAATCTACGCGCAAGGCCGATCCAGTCTCCAAGCCCATCTTGATTACGGCCCACTTCCTTATCTGGCCAAAATATGGCGATAACAGCTGCCCTACATGATTGAGATCACCGTTATGTAATTCTACATGTTTGGTTTGTTGGGATCCGATGAATATTGGTGTTATGATTGAGTTGCTATACTGAAATATATCTTTTGTTATCTCTATGTTGTTTATGATCTTGCATGCTCTCCGTTGTTAGTAGCTATCTTGGCCGAGTAGTTGCTAGTGACTCCAAGAGGGGGTATTTATGCTCGATAGTGGGTTCATGCCTCTATTTAACCTGGGGGAGTGACAGAAACCTCTAAGGCTGTAAATGTGCTGTTGCTACTAGGGAGAAAATAACATTCATATGCTCAAGGGCATATGCTTTGTTTACATTACACACTTTGCTTAATGCAATTATCTGTTGTTCGCAACTTAATACTTGTGGAGTTCTCGAATTGATTCGCCACAAGTGGATTATTAGTGATAGATGCAGTTGGATGGCGGTCTATGTATTTTGTTATAATGCCCAGAGTAAATCTCATAGTGATCTTCTTGACATATCACGTTTATCTTTATTCTATCAACTAGCATGGTACCCGCGCATTTGCGCGGCTAGATTTAGTTATGCTTTATTTGTCTGTCATATTCAATATATCATGCCAATTTCATCTTTTATCTTCCACTCTTTTTAAAGTACAACCTCTGTTCCGTTTAAAGCGACGCAATCATCTCAAAGTATGCTGCCTATACACGGTGCATGTCCGCGCTGATTTAATGGGAATGGAGGGAGTGTCTATCACCCTACTTATAATTTCATATCAAATTATAATAAAATTATAAGTTTTAAATGTTATCATGTACTCATATTTGATCCAAGAGAAGTTGCCCATGCACACACCGTAACATGTTGCTAATTCTCGAATAACTATTTCTTCTCCCTAATCATACCTATGTTATTTTTCAGTGTATTATATTTTCTAGCATAACTGGAACTACATTCGTATAATTTAAATGAGATGTTGCTTCCAATATCTAATGTTACTTCCCGCATAATTGCTCACATATTTATCACTTATTAATTAGACCAATATGTCTATTTATTTTCTTATCCGGTGTCCTGCATGCACTGAACATGCTTCTTGTAGATGCATATATTTTTATATTATTTAATCTATTGTACATCATGAACGACCATATTTTGAGCATGCTTCAGGTCATCCGTGTCAAAATCATGTGGATATTATGAACTTGAACACATTATGTTCACTGGTCTAACTGAATAGTCGATACAAAAAATTATAGTTATACTCCTTACAAATTTTATTGTATGCTTTGTTTTACAATTAACTCACATATAAATAGAACGGATAATTCAATAATAGCATCAATTTAAGGCTCATGCATGTAATTCATAAAGAACTTGGAAAATAATCTTTAGTTTTAGTTTTGAAATTCATATACAAATACCAATTATGATCTTCTACCCAGTGAGAGCTATTTTGTATATCTTGTATACTCACCTAATGCCCGATCAATTAAGCTAAGCTGCAGGTTCTGCTTCTTACTTTGATGATGCGGCTCGCCATCGGAAATCAGTCAATCTATGAATGTCCGGCATATCGATGATACCTCGTTCTTTGCATGGCGATCCTCGGAGATGCTGGGTACATGATACGTCGGGGATGGCGCCATGGAGCTTGGCCAGCAACATCTCGTGCACGGCCTCCCGAATCATCCATTATTAGCAAAGTGGCGGGTTCTGCTTTGCGAAAAAAAAATCATGTTAGACTGTTCCACACCAATGCACAGCTCATGCCACCGCTTGTCGCCGGCAACCGATCAATCTAGAAAATATCTGGCCAACCGTATGATCGACTGTTGATGATGACCGTGCCGATCATACCATGCCCATACATAGCTCTGCCATAAGTTAACCGTTATGCAGCTTGCCACCGGCAATTAGCCGATCAATCTAGAGAATATCTGGCTAACGGCTGATCTGTTGTACCTCCGTCCTTGCATTCATCGGAGGAGAGGATCACTCCTCCATGGCTTTCTGCTCTGTGTTGTGGTCGCCGGAGCCGTTGATGTCATCCTCAACATCCTCATCCTGCAAGGTCGGCCACCATCCGCATCTCAGCCTGATGTCGTGGTAGGTGTCGTCCCTCAGCGTCTCCTCTTTCTTAGATCAGCTTATCCAAGATCAACTCCTACCCCCGTGATCTGATTATAAAAGTGACATGAAAAAAATATTTGCAGTCGTGTCACGCAATGATTCTGCAAATATGGTTCTTTGTGATAGTATTTCCTTTTGAACTCTCGTCATGTATTCTTATGCATAAAGCTATTTCAATCATATCACGTGTGCATGCTGGACTCTTTATTTATCCTGTAATTGGTCTTATGCACGCCGCCGGATTTCTGCCATATTAAATCCCCTTTGCTTACCTTACCTATTAGGGCTGAGGCGTTACGGTTTTAGTAATAGATCTTGAAATCCAAACCGTTCACTTTAGCTGGTTAATCTGAGCCGTTAGTTGTTAGTTGTTTTAATAATATAATAGATAGATAGATTGCCCAACTGTAATTTGTTTACCCAGCATGTGTTATTTATCTTATGGAGAGACACCACTAGTGAACTGTGGACCCTGGTCCTATTTCCATCACATTGCTATCACCTGTTTACTTTACTCGCACTGTTTACTTTACTCGCATACTTCTACTGTTTTCCACTCGATATGCTCATAACCTTTGTTTCAAGCAAACCGGTGAGATTGACAACCTCATCGCAAGTTGGGAGCAAAGTACTTGGTTGTGTTGTGTGCAGGTTCCGCGTTGCAGCTAACAAGCAAAGCTTGGACGAGGCGCCACATATAAATTGTCCGAAGCTGTCGCAAACTAGCAAGCATCACCTTCAGTCGCATTGTCTGCTCTTCTCCTGACCGACATACCTTGGTTTCTTAACTGAGGGAAAATCTTGCTGCTATATTCATCACACCTTCCTCTTGGGGTTCCCAACTGGCCGGTTATTTACTTCATCAACCCGGTAGCATCAAGCTCTTTTCTGGCGCCGTTGCCGGGGACTAAAGAAGAATACTTCCAAAGATTGAAGAAAACCTCCCGCGTGAACTTAGCGCCAGCAGTACCTCCGTGCCCGATGACATGGAACAAGCCCACATCAAAATGACAGGACAAATAGACAATGAACACCTCGGCATCTCTTTTATTTACCATTGGTATAGCTTTTTATTGTGAGATGTGTTGTCGAATGTTCACTATGGGCTTGCTGTAAATTTCCACCATGAATGATGCATGGCTTAGATTAGCGGCCCAGGCGTTTCTCTAACACATGTACAAACTCCATGATCCCGCAAGATTCCCAACTTATTTCACATCACGAGTATCCATAAACAAAAGATCACAATATAAACTCAAATGAAAGATAGTGCAATGTTGAAAGCTTGCCCCATGACGGCATGGCTTGGCTAATTTCCAACTTACAACTTGCAAGCATAACTGTAGCGTACCTGTGCTTTATTTGTGCAAGTCCCGGATCGACTGCTAGCACACACAGTTACAAGATGAAATATCAAGAATACAAAGGTCTTTATTACAACGCTTGATCCACAAATAACTTAGTCTTTTACAACTCAATGAGGCATAAAGCCACAAACTTATTACAACTTAAGAAAATGACTAAGTAAATAAACTGCAAGTCTTCTTTGTTCATAGATCCGCAGGCAGACGTGTTGGACAAAGACTCGTGACCGAAGCGCAGAAATCTTCAATCTTCATAGTAGCCACCTGCAACATGATACGTTGCAGCCACAGAGGGTCAATACATTGAATGTATTGGCAAATGTCACTTTGGTGGACTCAATGGCACCTACACGTATATGCTATTTGGCCAGGTGGAGTTTAACTTAGCAAAAGCAAGCCTTTTCCTATCTTTGTAAAACTCAAATTTTTCCTTAGCAAAAATTTTGTCCAGAAAGAACTTTTACTACCCAAGTTTACCCATCAAAATTTTAACTTAGAGAAATTGGGGTGAGGAGATTCTTGAATAGCTTCAAAGTCATGTCACTCAGAATTGTCCGTAACCGGGGACACGGCTAAGTACTTAGTTCTAAACACTCTGCAGAGGTGGTGCACTTTTCCCACAAGGCTTAGTTAACCCATTTTGCCATGAGACTCATTTTGCCTCAAATGGCCAAGTGAAAACTAAGACGAGGCCTTTCAGAAGCATTCCCTCAGACCAAATGGACGCGCTCCCACCTATCAACATCTACCACCCTCTGTCCGCCTGGCTTGAGTTCTTGCAGCTTAATTGACTAAGACAGAGCCCATATGTCTTGTGGTTGCACTGGAAGCTTCACGACTTGAACGTCTGCAATCTCTTTGTTCCTGGGTGGCCGTCCACAAGTGAGATACACACGACCGCCATAGACATGGCTCTGGTGAACCACTCAACATAAAACCAAAACAACCACTTCCACCCAGGTGATTCATTAACTTAGTTGTTTTCTTAGTTTTCCAAAAACTTGTTTTCCAACACTTAGCCAAAATCATGTGATAACCCTTCCCTCAACAAGAATAAGAGCAAAGTCCTATAGCAGCAGCAATTCTACTAGGAGATGCAAAACTAGCAAGCTAGACATAAACTTAGCATAAACTAGCAAGTTAGGACAAGAAAACATAAAAACACCTACACATGCATCTTCTACTAGAAAAGCTACAAGTGACAAAACTTCAGTAGGACAAGGGGAACATGGTGACACTTGCCTTGATGAGGAGAAGAGTTGGTGCACTCGTCACACAGACACTCGTTGCACTCAGCACAATCTATACATAAAATATAACATCATAAGCACATAACAAACAGAAACAATCATGAAAGTAAAAGTATGCATGCAAATGTGTTTTAAACACCACAAGGCACTTAACATGTTCTCTGGTTGCTAACTATATGCATGATGACATGATCAAAGTTTTAGAGTTAATTTATAAAGCTCCAACCATTAACAACACACAATTAGAACAAATATACAAACCAAAGTTACAAAAGTAATATAAAAGTTACCAAAAATAATCTGGCCATGCTACAGTACTAAGGAATATCAGAGGGACCTAAACCAAAAGGATTTACTGCAAAATAAATTTTACAACTATTTTTAATAGGCAAAACACATAATTAAAGCTTGCAGCAATTCACTATATAAAACAGATACTATAAAGGTTTTAGATACTGGAAATAGAATCTACACATTTTTCTGAAACCACAGACGCAAAGTTTGCTAAAATTGAACGTGTAGAACTCAAGTTATGAAATAAACAAGTTTTACACAAAATCTGATGAATTAAAACGAAAACGAATTTGGGTTAAGTTAGGTGCCGACACATGTCGCTATAAGATTCGATGGTACCGCTTCGCGCGGATCGCCGTTCTGGGCCGCTGGATCTAAGTGAAGATCGACGCACAGGATTCAAACTTACCCCTTCGGTAAGTCATCTAAACCGAGCCCTAGATCTAAGATATGACGGTCGAGAGAATGATCGGGGGAGGGCTCACCGGAAGAAGGTCGACGGCGAGGTCCTGGCGTACTAGAGCTTCACGACTAGGGTGTTCCGGCGGGTTTCGATGGCGATGGAGTACTGGTCTTTAGGGAGTTGCGGCGAGCTCGGAAACGTGATCGGCGACCTTGATGGTTTTCTGTAACGACGACGAGGAGCGGCTGGAGGGTTAGACCGGGACCAAGTCGTGCAGAGCACGGAGGATTGCGACGAGCAGAGGCGGATCTGGGAAAAGAGGTTCATACCGAAGCTTCTGGAGGATGAGGCGGAGCTGGTGGCGAGTTTTGATGACTCGAGATGCTCTGGAGCTCCGGGGATTTCTCGCCGAAGTTCTTGTTGAGCGGCGGCAAGATCCAGACGCGGTCGTCCTCGTCGTCCTGGAGCTCAAACGAGGACGAGGGTATGTCAGAGAGGTGCGCGTGTCTAAGGGGAGAGAGAAGGTGCATGAGGTGGATCGGAAGGGGTCGAGACTTACCGAGAATCGGCGACGCCTTGTCTGGCTACGGCGGCGCGGCGACTTCTGTTTCTCGAGCAGCCTGGCGGCGGTAGTCTAGGGTTTAGGGAGGGTTGAGAGCAGGCGGAGAGGGGGTTTTATGGGCGAGATGGCTTAGACGAGGGGCAAGGAACCGATCCGAAATCGAAGGGGGTTCGGTGGAGATCTTCCAGGTGCTCGACGTGTTCGTCCCGAACTCTTCAAACAGGATGACATGTGGGTCCCTGCTGTCAGTGGCTAAGAGGAGGGGAGCTCGGTACCGTTTCAGAAAAGAAGTAAGTGGGCCGTGGGCCGTTTTCTTGCCTGGGCCGAAAAGCTACCCCGCGGCCTTTTCTTTCTTTTCTTTTTCTTTTTCTTTTTCTTTCTCTTTTCTTTTCTGTTTTCTTTTGAATTTTGTTTGAAAACTTGCAAATAACTTCTGATTTGAATTTAAGTCACACTTTGAAATTTATAAAACTTTCCTTCTGATATTTGAAATTTATAGGGAAGGTTTTAATTCAAGAGCAAAACAAATCTTGAAGAAAAAGTGCAAATGCAAGATGAATGGTATGCATGATTTGATGCATGATTTCATGTGAAAATTTTATAACTCCTTTCCCAAAAATTGGGATGTTACAAGTCTAACCCCCTTAAGATGAATCTCGCCCTCGAGATTCGGGTTGGCTAGCAAATAGGTGCGGATGGTCTTCTCGGAGTTTATCTTCTCGTTCCCACGTTGCTTCTTCCTCAGTATGGTGACTCCACTGAACTTTGCAAAACTTGATCGTATTGGTACGAGTAACTCTTTCTGATGTCTCCAAGATCTTGATAGGTTTCTCTTCATCTGTGAGATCACTCTCCAACTGAACCTCTTCCAATGGTATTGTGTCTCTTAGTGGGGTATCTGCCATCTCTCGATGGCATTTCTTTAACTGACTCACATGGAACACATTGTGCATTGCAGATAGAGATTCTGGTAGTTCTAGCTCATATGCAACTTCTCCTTTGTGAGCCAAAACCTTGAATGGCCCTACAAAGCGAGGTGCTAGCTTTCCTTTGACTCCAAATCTCTTCACCCCACGAAGTGGAGATACTCGAAGGTATGCTCTATCACCCACCTCATAGGTTACCTCTCTACGCTTTGAATCAGCATAGCTCTTCTGTCTGGACTGAGCTATCTTAAGTCTATCTCGGATCAAATGAACCTTTTCTTCGGCATCCTTTATTATGTCTGGCCCGAAAAGACTTCGTTCTCCAACACCACTCCAAAGCAATGGCGTAGTGCACTTTCTTCCATATTGTTGCCTGTCAAAACCCACCGGCGAGCAGCGACGAGCAACACGAAGAGCCGGGAGGCTCCCAGAACTGCTGGTGGGCCCTGGTCCCTCGGGCAACGGCCCGCAAAACTCCGGCACACGTCCTGGCTGATGCAAGGGCGTGCCACCTGACCTATACCTGATCAGGAAGGTGATGGATTGCTTCGATTAGTTTCCTGCATGGCAGACATGTAAACATTAAATACGAGCCTCGATCGGCTCTCAGGTTTCCCTGTGAATCGGCTCATGTAGCCGATTGTCCCATGGATCTGCATTGGATCTACGATAACATGGGGTTTTGCTTTATCAAAACAAGTCAAATCGATCTACGACAGTTTAACGCTTTCACCACATAATTGGAACATCCCACACGTAATTGAGCCTGGTAGATACGAAAGATAACAGAAAACTAACCCTAGAGGAGGCCAAAAAACCAACGTAGAGTCAATTCCCGGAACAACTCCTCTCGAATTGGCAAACCATATCCTTACGTACTACTGGATCGTTCAACCCGTTTGTGAGGCCTAACCATGCGGATATCAAACTAATCCTTGGAGAACAAGGAACAACTATGACAGATTGAATCGACTGAATAAAGATCAAGCAAGATGCTGCCCTTACACCCAAAATAGGTGCAAAGGCAGCGAGATCTCTAGGGGCAGCATGACTAAGCAAACATAACCAAAAGCACCGATGCTAGCCCAAACAGATCTATGATAACAGTATTACTCGCCATCAACAAGGCTTCAGTACGAGCAACACCAAATAACACATAAGCAGATGTTGCCTAGATCGCGAGATGCGATCTAGGCAGCACGACGCTTACCTGAAAGAAACCCTCGAAACAAGGGGTGGCGATGCGCCGAGATTGTGTTTGTTGTGAACGTGATCGTCCTCCTTTCTCAATAACCCTAGGTACACATTTATAGTCCGGAGACTTTCTATCTTTGGAATAAACCTAACAACTCTATCTCTTGTTTAAACCGAAACGTAATCTATCATAATATACAGATACACGGGCAATTAGCCCAAATCCACGCGCAAGGCCGATCCAGCCTCCAAGCCCATCTTGATTATGGCCCATCTCCTCATTTGGCCAAAATGTGGCGATAACACATGCCCCCCTGGTTTTGGCAATAATAATTCCAAAACCACTCTGTTTTTTCTTCATCGGGTCACGCGTTGCAGAGCAGAACCGTCATATCGCCTCCTCATCATGATGCCTCGCCTTCTCAACTTCTCCGCAGTACACGATTTGACAACTCTGGCACCACATTCTCGAAAACCGCTATGGCATTGAACCATCTTCCACTATTCCCCTTATTTAAATCTATCCGAACCATTTGCATCCTCATTCTTCTCCAATAGCCAAAAAACCCTCTTCCTCCGCCATGGCCTCCTCTTCTTCCTCCAACACATCCGGCCTTTCCTTCCAATCCTCCGACTCCGTCAACCAGGAGCCGACGCCGGAGCACCCGCCAATGGCGGCGTACGAAGCTCTCGCCCCACAATGGTGGGACGAGAGAGACTGGGACTTCGCCGCCCAGTCAGAGGACGACGAGTCCCCGACCGACGGCGAGGAGGACCTCCAACTCCTCGTCGACGGGGAACTGGAGGCGGAGAGCGCCGACGATGCCGTGTCCTGGGGCGAGGACATCGGCTCTTCCGATGAGGAGGAAGAAGCAGAGGAGGACACCTCCTCCGACGAATACCCGCCGGTGAAGCGCTTCCGCGCCGGGTCCAGCGAGGACACCGACGACGACGACGAGGACGAGGAGGCCCCCGCTGACAACTTCAGCAGCAGCGGTGAGGACTACGCCGGCAGCAGCGCCGATGACAACGAAGACGGCGGCGGCAATGGCAACGGCGACGACGACGACGCCGCCTTCTAGATTAGGAACTAGTAGTAGTAGTACTAGTAGTAGATCTCCATTTTGTAAGCAATCGGCTTCATTGTAAACAACCGTCTTTGGAATCAACAAAGCTTGCTTTTCCCAATTTGATTTTGCCGATAGTCAAATAGGTCAACGTTCCAAAAGCCGATAGTAACGAATCGGCTTTCACCATACCACGCTTGATATGATCAACCAAGTCAAAGCCCAAAGAGCCGATGGCAACACATCGGCTTTTCCCACAAACGTTGGCAAGGTCAAACTCGGTCGCTTATTTAGACAAGTCTGAGCGGTCACTTTCCAATTTCAACGGTAACCTGCAACCATCTTCAAAAAGGCTAACTCAGATCTCCAATTGCCTCATTGAACAAATCGGGCTCACGGCGACACGAACCCTAGATTCCCCACCGCATAGATCCATCTCCGCCGGCAAATTAGATGGCGGAATCGTCCAGCGCCAACACAGCGGTCTCCGGTCTGAAGGTAATCCTTAACTGTTCCTAGCAATCCGAGCTCGGTGCTAGAATTAATAGCAAACACCTGAATTAATGCTTTATCCCATCATTAAAATTTTAGGTTTCAGACATTCCGCTACCGCATCCTTCTCTCCCAAATTCTCTCTGCCTTGGCCCCCGTACAGAATCTAGTCCTGCCCATCTGATCTCTTGCGAGGCAAACAGAATCCCCTTCGTAAGCCAAAACTTAGATTTGGATTCTTGGGCCGACTGCTTACGAGCCTGGCCTAATCCTCCCGAATATTGGGTTTCTTGGTACAGTAGGGTAGCCAAAACTTACCAATCCCAATGGGAAACCACGGGAATAGCCGATGCCTTGACTTTGTCATTGTCTCCCCTTGAGAAACATGAAAATCTTCTAAAAACCATCGGCTACTTCTGGTCTGATGCTCTGAACTGCTTCATGTTCGGCCATGGCCCCATGACACCAACTCTGTTAGACGTGGTGATGATTACTGGTCTAGACGTCACATCACCCAGCCCCTCTGCTTTTATGCTGCCAAAAGTCCTATTCAAGCTTTCTTCCAAAACAGATTGCACGAACTGGGGTGCTTATCTTCGAAGCCACATGAAAACTAAGGGCCCTGTCACAGAGAAAGAACACACGGCCTTCCTCAATTTCTGGCTGGAACATTTCATATTCTGTGGCCCTTCCCTTGCCCCAACCAAGAATTATCTCTCCTTGGCCTATGAACTTGCCAGAGGCACTCAACTTGGCATCGGCAAACTGTTCCTTGGAGAAGTCTATCGATATCTCCAGTTGATGTCTGTCAAACTATCCTCCCACATAGCAGTCAAAACAGGAGGTCCTTGGTGGTTTATTCAACTATGGGCTCAGCTGTACTTTCAAAACCATATCCCAAACTTCCCCCTTTTGGCAAGTTGCACCTTTCCAGATGCCAAAGGGAAGCAGATCCGATGCACCAGCTACGGCCAAGCTCTGTATAGCCTGCCAGGTAGTAAACTGATCCCTCATGAAGCATCCAAGTGGTTCAGCATTTTCTTCCAAGGCCTAGACAATCCTATCTTCTTTCCTTACACGGAGGAATCGGAAAATTTTGAAAATCCAATCTCCTTCAGGCTGGACAACTTTGCCGATGACACTAGAACTCGGCAGCTATTCTCCACCGTGATCCGTCCCTGCTTCCTCCCAGTTCGCATGAGCACATCCAACAGAATAATCAAGCCTGGATACGAGTTCTACCAGCCGGTCGTAGCAGCTCGGCAATTTGGCCTTGGGCAAGTACCTCCTCATTTCTTTCTCCACCACCTCACAGAGAGCAGAGCTGACCTGCCCGATCCTCTCACCAGTCAGAGGTGTTATTCTTTCTTCGATGCTCTGACCATCCCAATTCCTAACAACCTCACTTTCGCTTCATCAACCGATGGTTTTGAGAACTGGTGGTCGATGTGGAAGACTCATGCCTTCAGGAGAGCTCTGGGACCATTGCTGGAACAGCTCGATGCTGAATATGACATCCCCGTAGAACAGGTACTGCTACTTGTAAATTTTCTTGATGCAGCTCACGACGATTCTTTTAATATCCTGCTCTGTCTCCTTGCAGCAACAAGATGGTCCAGAACCTACTAACGAGGATGGCTCCCCCTTCGAATTCCTCCCACCAGCTCCTGTGGTCCTTTTCTGCAAAAACTCGCCACCTTTGAAACAGGTCGTGATGCAGAACCAGCCGATATCACCAAAATCGGCTTCCAAGAGCCAAGCAACTTCCGGGTCAGCTGCCTCCCGAGTTCCAACTAAAACAAGAACGGCGGTGAGGAAGGTAGTGGCCAAAAAAACTTTGAGGCGCCGGAGCCCTTCTCCAGAGAGCTCGCACGTACGCTGATTCATGCCTTGGTTGATCTCATTTATCTTTGTAAACATGCTTGTGCTTACCAACTCTCCCTTTCTTACAGGTCTCCATCGAAGACACCTCCAGCGAGGAAACACAATCCAATCGAGGAGATTCAAGCTCAGCAGACTCTGAGAGAACCACCACACCGAGCCAGCCAGATGTGCCACCATCGGCTTCCAGGAAAAGGCCTGTTCCTGAACCTGTTGCCCCCCGAGCAGCAGTCGAGGCGGGGCAAGCTGTGAGCCCCAAGAGGGCTCGCAAGGGACTGCAAACTTCTTCTTCGAGCCAGGAGGCTTCGAAAGTAATTATCCTCCATACTCTTACCACTCCTTTTTTATGCCGATTCATTGCTATTCACATCGGCTAAGCACCTTTCATGCAGACGAATGACACTTCTAGTGGGAAAGTCGGGGAAGTGCCGATGCCTTCCGCAAGCCTGGATCTAGTAATCCCTGAAGGTGTAGATGAAACGGTTGCCAATCTGGCCAAGCCCTCAGCAACAACACACGAGCCGATTGTCTCGCCGTCGGCTATCCCCCTGATCTCAGGAGAGGTATGTTCGCTTCTTTCGACTCATCCTTCCCTGTTTGACGCATACTGACGCCACTTCTGCCTGCCAGGGTTGTGATATCTCAGGCTTGCTGACGTTCGACCCTGAATCCATCGAACCAGCTCCCTCTGCCGCCAACGATGAACCACGAGCAAGCGCTGTTCTACCTCAATTCCAGCGTCTCAAAGCCTTGCTGTCCTCCCCAATCGAGAAGTTGGTCAAGGGTTCTGAAGAGGTGAAGAGTGTTCTTGACGAAATCAAGGACCAACTCCCGGTAGCATTGCAGGTGAAGCTTTGGCCAGTTGTGACTCTGTCTTTCTATGGGTCAAGGGTGAAGTTGGCTCGTGAGAGGATCAATCTACGCCACGCCCAACTCCCACTGAAGGCCGATATTGCAGCCAAATGTCAGCGGCTCAATGAGAAAAAGGCGTCTCTGGATGCCAAAACTGACACCTCTGTCAGCACCGCCGAGCTTGCATCCTTAAAAAAGGAATTGGAAGATCTCGAAGAGAAGGTCCGGGCGACTAAAAAGCTCATTCATGACAAGGAAGCATTCATCGCCCGCTCCCAAGACGAAGCAGAAGGCCTCAAAGCTCAACTGAAGACTGATCTGGCAGAAATACGTGCCCTGAGCAAGCAGCTAGTGACGGGCAAGGACGATGATGACGAAGCCGAGATCGCCGAGGTGGATCGTGTCCGTGCTGACGCCCTCCGTGCCTTCGAGGCATTCCTTCAGTAGCTTATTCATGTAACCTGACACCTGCTCGTAACAGTCTGAACCTCGAGAGTCGATGGCTGTGCATTGTTTTTTTTATTTATTTGGCCGATTTCATGTATCGGCCCTCATATTTCACTGTTCATCATCCCACATGCTTGGGAAATATTAATCTGGATATTTTTTTTTACTGGCCGATTTCATGTATCGGCCCCCATATTTCACTGTCCATCATCCCACATGCTTGGGAAATATTTCTTGAGATGCTGACCGTTAACAGCCACTGGGAATTTCACACCGTCCAGCTCCTCAAGCATGTACGCGTTGCCCCTTAAAACTTGGTCGACCCTGTATGGCCCGTGCCAACTTGGAGACCATTTACCGTATGCTGCATCCTTAGTTCCCAATGGCAATACAGCTTCCCATACCAGATCACCAACGTGGAACTCCTTTGGTCTCACCTTCTTATTATATGCACGAGCTACCTTGGCTTTGTTCTCTTTAATTTTCTCAAGCGACCACAGCCTAAGTTCAGTTAAATCCTCAACACTGTCACTCATCAGGGTTGCATATTCTTCAGTTGTTAGATCGTTCTGAAAAGTGACACGTCTCGATCCAGCCGTAATCTCCCATGGCAATACGGCTTCTTGTCCATAGACTAGATGGTATGGCGAGGTTTTTATCGCTCCATGACATGACATGCGATAAGCCCACAAAGCTTCTGACAAAACCTCGTGCCAACGCCTAGGGTGCTCGTCGATTTTTCTCTTGATCAGCTTGATAAGGCTCTGATTGGACGCTTCAGCTTGCCCATTTGCTTGAGCATAGTATGGAGATGATCGGATCAGCTTAATTCCCGTGTCCTCGCAGAACTCTCTAAACTCGTGAGAAATGAAGACCGAACCTCCATCGGTCGTGATAGTTTGGGGAATCCCGAATCTATGAAGGACATGTTCTTTCACGAAATTGATAACATCCTTCGAGTTTACTGACTTCATAGGGACGGCTTCCACCCATTTAGTGAAATAATCCGTAATGGCCAAAATCCACATGTGGCCTTTGCTTGATGGAGGATTGATCTTGCCAATGATATCCATGCCCCAACCTCGGAATGGCCAAGGCTTGATGATGGGGTTCATCGCTGATGCAGGTACCATCTGAATCTTCCCGAATTTCTGACATGCTTGACACCCTTTATAGTACTTAAAACAGTCCTCAAGCATGGTGGGCCAATAAAACCCTGATCGCCTGATCAACCATTTCATCTTGTGAGCCGATTGGTGAGTTCCACAGGCGCCTTCGTGTACCTCGTGTAGAAGCCGATTTGCCTCGGTTGGCCCCAGACATTTGAGCAGTAACCCTTCCAAAGTCCTGTAGAACATGTCATCCCCAATAAGCACATACTTCATGGCCTTGTACCTTATCCGTTTAGGTGCCCCCCGAGCCGAATCTTTCAAGTAATTGAAGATATCGGCTCTCCAGTCGTCCGCCTCCAGGAACTGTACCTGAACATCAGTTCCATCTGCTATGTCCTTGTAGCCTGAAGCCATCTGTGCAAGATCATTCGCCTCGGTATTCTACGACCGCGGGATCCAGTTAAAGTTTAGATACCTGAACTGTGCCATCAGCTCACGGCATTGCAACCATAATGGGAAGAGTGACTCGCTCTCACACTTGTATTCGTCCGTGAGTTGGGAAATCACCAATTTGGAGTCTCCAAAAAGTTCCACTGCTTCTGCTCCGGCTTCAATGAGCAACTCCATTCCCTTGCGTATTGCCTCATACTCAGCGACATTGTTGGTGCAAGGGGTAGATAGCCTGATGGAGAAGGAATATGTTGCCCCCCGGGGCGACACGAGTAGAATGCCGATGCCGCAACCATCATCACAAGCCGATCCATCGAAAAACATAGCCCATGCACGTACAGACAGTGCTGCTATATCAGTGTTGATTCGTTCAGCAATAAGATCGGCCAACGCCTGTCCCTTAACCGCTTTGGCGGGTTGATACCGGATATCAAATTCCGATAATGCAAACATCCATTTGCCGAGTCGGCCTTTCAACACAGGAGCCGACAGCATATGTTTTATGACATCTGATTTGCATATGATGATAATCTCTGCTGACAGCAAGATGTGTTGCAGCTTGGTGCAGGTGAAAAATAGGCAGAGGCATAACTTCTCGATCTCAGGATACCTTGTCTCTGCATCCAGCATCCTTCTGCTGATGTAAAACACAACTCGCTCCAGACCATCATAAACTTGCACCACCACCGAGGCGATGGACGTGTCAGCCACCGACAAGTAAATGTAGAACGGCCTATCCTGCTGCGGTGGAACCAACACTGGCGGCTTCGTTAGATATTCTTTGATCTCGTCGAAGGCTCGTTGTTGTTCTGTCCCCCAGCGGAACTCCTCATCAGATTTAATTTTCACCAGTCCCATGAATGGCTCTATTCTTCCTGACAGATTGGAGATGAACCTTCTGACGAAGTTGATTTTGCCGATGAGACACTGCAGTTCTTTCTTCGTGGTAGGTGGCTTCATTGTTCGCACTGCCTCCTGACTTTTCAGGCCGATCTCAATTCCGCGTTCATGGACCAAGAAACCCAAGAACTGACCGGCCGTCACACCGAAGGCACACTTCTTTGGATTCATCCGTAGCCCGAATTTTCTGGTTCGGTCCAGGACGCGTCGCAGATCGTCCAAGTGTCCTTGTACTGAAGCAGACTTGACTACCACGTCATCGATATAAATCTCCACCAGCTTGCCGATCAGATCATGGAAAATGTAATTCATGGCTCTTTGGTATGTGGCGCCGGCATTCTTCAGTCCAAATGTCATGACTACATATTCAAACAACCCCACCGAACCTGGGACTCTGAATGCAGTCTTGTGTATATCTTCTGGAGCCATAAAAATTTGATTGTAACCGGCATTGCCATCCATAAAGCTCAAGACCTTATGACCAGCAGCTGCGTTGATCAATGTCTCTGCTACCGGCATCGGATACTCATCCTTTGGAGTGGCTCTATTGAGATCCCGAAAATCTATGGCAACACGCCATCGGCCATCCTTTTTCTCTACAGGTACGATACTAGAAATCCACTCAGCATACCTGCATGGCCTGATGAACCCAGCTTTCAACATTTTCTCGATCTCTTTCTTGACTTCCTCTAAAATTTCGGCCTTCATCTGTCGTGCTCGCTGCTGGAATGGCCGAAACCCTTTTTTAAGCGGGAGCCGATGCTCAATGATGCTCCTGTCTAACCCGGGCATCTCCGTATAGTCCCAGGCAAAGCAATCTGGATATTCTTTCAACAAAGCTATCATCGGACCCCGCAGATTCGGATCTAACTTTTTGCTGATAAATGTCGGTCGTGGCTTATCCCCAGGACCGATGTCAATCTCCTCTAGCTCATCAGCGGATGTAAACCCATACCCCAGCTTTCCGTCACCTGCTAAATCGATGCTGAACACAGGCCAAAAGTTTGGTGAGGATAACAAAGATAATTTGGGCCGATTGCCGGAATCGGCCCCCTTTTTGATTGCATTACTCAAGGAAGGTTTACAACTTATTTGTGCTCTACAATGGTAGGGAATCTCCCTACTACGACTACATGACATGCTTGTCGTAAGATCACTGCTCTTTATTTTTTGTGGCCGATCGCAGGGATCGGCCTTACCACGCACAATCGTGGGCTTTGCTACTCTGTCAGGCCAGTGGATAAGACCAGCCTCACCCCGTTTTTTGTAGCTTCAATGCGCTCACAGCCGTCTAGACTGACTCCAGAGATCGGCTCTTGGTCTTCTGCGTCCCAAATGTTCATGCCAGCTATTGAGATCTCGATCGAATCATCTGCATGAATGACCTCCACTTCATCTCCATCCCACTGTATCAGGCATTGGTGCATCGTGGATGGAATGCAGCAGTTAGCGTGAATCCAATCCCTTCCCAGCAAGACAGCGTAGGTGCTTTTGCTGTCAACAATGAAGAACGACGTAGGGATGGTTTTTCTACCCACGGTCAGATCCACGTTCAGAACGCCTTGCGTTTCTGAAGCTTGGCCGTTGAAGTCGCTTAGCGTGACGTTGGTTTTGATCAGATCTGCAGTGGAGCGTCCCAAACGCCGCAGCATGGAGTATGGCATTATATTGACTGCCGCTCCGGTGTCAACCAACATCTTGCGGACAGGCTGCCCATTGATATAACCTCTCAGGTACAGGGCTTTCAGATGTTTGTAGCCCTTCTCCCGTGGCTTTTCAAAGATAACCGGCCGTGGGCCGCAGTCAAACTGTGCCACTGGTAGTTCTTCGGTTCTTGGAGCGCAAAACTCTGACGGAAGTATGAACACCATGTTTGTGCCAGCCGATGTCTTCGCATCGGCTTTTACTGGTTTGGGGCGCCACTCTTTCTTTTTTGGACAGGCCTCCGTCTCCAAGGTTTGCTGAATTTTCACGGCCAGATCAGGCCGGGCTTTCCTTAAAGTGTGGAGGTACTGCGCTTCAGCTTCCTCCAAGCTACGTAGCCGCTGAACTCTACGCTTTTGGGTGTGTCTGAGTCCATCGGGACACCACCTTGGCCGGTGATATCTATCTTCTTCTTCATCCTCTGACTCCTCGAGATCTTTTGCTCGAGATGACTCCTCTTGTCTGTTCTGAGGCCGGAGAGGCCCTAGACGCTTGAACACTGAAACTGGACCTGTGTCATCCTTCTGCTGTCCACATTCCGGGCAGTTGTCGACTGTAGGCAATCGGCTCATTCCCGCATCCCAACAGTACTTGAAGAAAGGACAATCCCAATGTTTATCCACGCCTTCCTTTTCCTTTGACCTTCCCCTAGCGCGGTGCTCATATCCTTCATCATCTCTATCATGCCGACGGTATCTTCCATCGTATGCATCGGTCCGACGATCTCTTTCATCATCTCTGTCGTACTGCCGACGTCGGTCATACTGACGCTCATACTTGTTAAGGAGATGCGTGGAGTGTGGCTTCTGATATCGCACGCTTCTCACTTGTTCCTCGGTTATATACCGCCTATCATCATAACGGGGCCGGTCGCGTGGACCGGCCTCTTCCTTTTCTTTGCCCCGGGAGTGGCCGCTTTCCTCCTTATACTTGCCATGGTGGTACACAGGCCCTGCCATGTTAATATCGAACGAGAAATCTAGCTGACGCCTCGTGGAGTGGCTGTGCTCTACCATGTTGATGCCAGGAAACGGGTTTGTGTCCACTTTCATGGCGAACTGCCCAAGGATCAGACGGCCCTGTTCTATCGCCGTTTGGATCTGCCGACGTAGCTCTTTGCAATCATTGGTGGTGTGGGTGAACGAGTGATGCCACTTGCAGTATGATCTCCCGTTCATCTCTTGCGCCGTAGGGATTTTATGGCCTTCGGGTAACTTCAGCTGCTTTTCCTTCAGCAGTAAATCGAATATTTGCTCAGCTTTGCTTACATCGAAGTCGAACCCTTTTGCAGGCCCTTGCTGTTTCACCCATTTGCAGGACACAGGATCTGCTCCCCGAGCCCATTCAGCCACGGCTATCTCCTGGTCTTCTACAAGATCCTCTTCTTCTGTATCGACCAGGCCTATCGGACGTTTGAACTTGTCTTGGTACAACTCAGGGTGGCGCTGCTCATACATTGTCAGTTTCTGGACCATGTGCGCCAGTGAATTGTATTCTACTTGGAAAGCCAGATCCTTGATCGGTGCTGAGAGACCCAACACGGCCAGCTCGACTGCTTCTTTCTCAGTTAAACGAGCCGAATAACATCGGTTCTTGACAGTCCTGAAACGCTGAATATACTCGGCTACCGTTTCTCCCCGCTTCTGCCGCACCTGCGCCAGATCGGCAATGCCAGCCTCGGTAGCTTCTGAATGATACTGAATATGGAACTGTTCTTCCAGCTGCTTCCAGGTCCGGATCGAATCTGGTGGCAACGAGGTGTACCACCCAAAAGCTGGTCCTGTCAGAGATTGCGCAAAGAACCTTACGCGTAACTGATCCGATGCTGAAATCATGCCTAACTGTGCCAAATATCGGCTCACGTGCTCAATCGAGCTAGACCCTTCTGAACCATTAAATTTTGAGAACTCAGGGAGCCGATACTTGGGTGGAAGCGGAATCAGATCATACTCGTTGGGGTACGGCTTGGAATAGCCGATTGTTCTCCTCTTCGGCACGAAGCCGAATTGGTCTCTCAAGATGGTACTGATTTGCTCCACCGTTTGAGCTGCAGGGGCTAAATTCTCATGACTCGTTCCGGTGGCATACTTAGCTAGCCACGCCTGTTTATCAGCGTCCATCCCGGACATCCCTGCTCCCGAAATCCCTACTCCAGAAACACCTGCCCCAGAAATCCCTGCGCTTGCAATCTGGTTCGTGCGCGTCAGGCTGTTGCAGTCCGGCACGTATGTGCACACATATCCATGTGGGATTTCTTTAGGTGGTTCAAACAGGAATTGGTAATCGCCAGGATCACCTCCAATCTTGTAGACGACGTACGCCGGTGACCCCGGTGGCTCCGGAGCTGCAAGCGTGAATGGTAGCTGTGGCCTGGTCTGGAGCGGTCTTTCTCCCTGGTGAGTCCCTAGGGTAGGCCCCGACGGAGAGTACTGATGTTTCATGATCTCCTGAACCACGCGAACCGCGACGCGCTCGAAAGCGTTCACCAGGCTCTCAGAATGGCGGTGAAGAGAATGAGCCACCATGTAATTGACTTCCTATCGCAGAGCTCTGGTGCGATCCTCTGAAGGAACAGACAGATCCACCTCATCGAGAGCGCCTTCGGGTGAGAACCCTTTCCACCTGATGCCATGCTTACGGGTCCTCTCAAAAGAGCCGATGAGATCGGCTTCGAAGAGAGCTTTGATATCATCATACCTCTTCTTGTGCTCATCAGGCAGATCGTCGTACGTGATTGGTCTGTCCCCCATCGCAGCGTCAGATGTTGATGCAGATGTTGTTGAGTGTCCCACTGGGCGTGCCAGAATGTGTTGCCTGTCAAAACCCACCGGCGAGCAGCGATGAGCAACACGAAGAGCCGGGAGGCTCCCAGAACTGCTGGTGGGCCCTGGTCCCTCGGGCAACGGCCCGCAAAACTCCGGCACACGTCCTGGCTGATGCAAGGGCGTGCCACCTGACCTATACCTGATCAGGAAGGTGATGGATTGCTTCGATTAGTTTCCTGCATGGCAGACACATAAACATTAAATACGAGCCTCGATCGGCTCTCAGGTTTCCCTGTGAATCGGCTCATGTAGCCGATTGTCCCATGGATCTGCATTGGATCTACGATAACATGGGGTTTTGCTTTATCAAAACAAGTCAAATCGATCTACGACAGTTTAACGCTTTCACCACATAATTGGAACATCCCACACGTAATTGAGCCTGGTAGATACGAAAGATAACAGAAAACTAACCCTAGAGGAGGCCAAAAAACCAACGTAGAGTCAATTCCCGGAACAACTCCTCTCGAATTGGCAAACCATATCCTTACGTACTACTGGATCGTTCAACCCGTTTGTGAGGCCTAACCATGCGGATATCAAACTAATCCTTGGAGAACAAGGAACAACTATGACAGATTGAATCGACTGAATAAAGATCAAGCAAGATGCTGCCCTTACACCCAAAATAGGTGCAAAGGCAGCGAGATCTCTAGGGGCAGCATGACTAAGCAAACATAACCAAAAGCACCGATGCTAGCCCAAACAGATCTATGATAACAGTATTACTCGCCATCAACAAGGCTTCAGTACGAGCAACACCAAATAACACATAAGCAGATGCTGCCTAGATCGCGAGATGCGATCTAGGCAGCACGACGCTTACCTGAAAGAAACCCTCGAAACAAGGGGTGGCGATGCGCCGAGATTGTGTTTGTTGTGAACGTGATCGTCCTCCTTTCTCAATAACCCTAGGTACACATTTATAGTCCGGAGACTTTCTATCTTTGGAATAAACCTAACAACTCTATCTCTTGTTTAAACCGAAACGTAATCTATCATAATATACAGATACACGGGCAATTAGCCCAAATCCACGCGCAAGGCCGATCCAGCCTCCAAGCCCATCTTGATTACGGCCCATCTCCTCATTTGGCCAAAATGTGGCGATAACACATATAGAGCTTCAAATGGTGCCATCTCAATGCTAGCTTGGTGGCTATTGTTATAAGAGAACTCTGCATATGGCAAGTTATCATCCCAGCTAGACCCATAGTCCAAGGCACAAGCTCTCAGCATGTCTTCTAGAATTTGATTCACCCTTTCTGTTTGACCATCAGTCTGAGGGTGAAATGCTGTGCTGAACTCTAGTCTAGTGCCCAAGGATTCATGAAGTTGGCGCCAAAAGTGAGAGGTGAATTGAGTACCTCTATCAGACACAATGCTCTTAGGTACTCCATGTAAACACACTATTCGGCTCATGTATATCTTGGCTAATTTGGCACTGGTATAAGTGGTCTTCACGGGGATAAAGTGAGCCACTTTGGTTAAACGGTCAACTACAACCCAGATGGAGTCATATCCAGACTTAGTCCTTGGCAAACCTGTGATAAAATCCATGCCAACATTATCCCACTTCCACTCTGGTATAGGCAATGGCTGCAGTAATCCTGCTGGTTTCTGATGCTCTGCCTTGACTCTGTTGCATACATCACATAGGGCAATGTGTTCAGCGACATCCCTTTTCATATTGCTCCACCAAAATCTACCCTTCAAATCCATATACATCTTGGTGTTCCCAGGATGAATAGAATAGGGTGAATCATGTGCTTCTTGCAGAATCAATTTTCTGAGTTCAGGGTCTTGTGGTACACAAACACGCTTCTCAAACCATACAACTCCTTGATCATCTTCGTGAAATCCCTTTGCCTTCCCTTCACTCATATTGCTCTTTATTTCCTCTATCTCCTTATCTAGCTTCTGAGCTTCTTTGATCATGTCCATCAGTGTAGGTTGAACTTCAAGAGATGCCAAAAACCCCTTTGGCACAATTTCTAACCTGAGCTCTTTGAACTGTTCACACAAATCTTCAGGCAGCTCTCCTGCTGTAAGTCCATTTATGTGGCTTTTACGACTCAAGGCGTCAGCTACAACATTAGCCTTCCCCGGATGGTACTGCAAGCTCATATCATAATCTTTTATGAGTTCTAACCATCTTCTTTGTATGATGTTCAGTTCCTTCTGGGTGAATATGTATTTTAAGCTTTTGTGATCGGTGAACACATCACAATGCTTTCCCATCAAATAATGTCTCCACACCTTCAGAACATGAACAACGGATGCTAGCTCTAGGTCATGGGTTGTCGTCGTGGTGAAACAACATATGCCATGGGATGGCTTAAATGGGAGCCGAACTAGATGTTGGAGGATTCGGGTGAGGGGAACGAGCTAAGAAGCACGACAGAAAGGAACACACAAGCTACCTAGGTTCGGGGCTCTCGTAAGGAGATAACACCCCTACTCCTGCTCTACTGGTTGTATATTTGGATCGATGGAGTGTACAATAATGGTGCTTCCAAGCTCTCTACGAGAGGAGGAAGATGAACTATCAACTGGGAGAGTCAGAAGAGCCCAACCCGTTGGCTAGGGATCCCTGTGCCACCTTATATAGTGGTGGCCAGGGTTACAACGGTCATGACACTAGCTATAGTCCAAATAGGACAAGATGACGATAGCTGCCACCCTTGACTTTGCCCCTGATTGCTCTCGATGGGACTCACCATCCCTGTACCTTGTACTTGCTTTGACTGTGACCTTACCACTGTGAGGTAAGGACTGTACTTTGGCACAGTGATGGTTGTTAGACCACCACTGTGCCTCCTGTCATCATGATCTGCCTCCATGCTTGGATGTTTCCTTCCTTGATTGTAGGGATGTGACCTTGGTTGACCTCTGTATCCCGGATATAACTGTTGGCCATATCCTGGACCTATATGCCGGACCAACAACCCCAGGTCGGGTAAGCCGGCCTCCCTATTCCTGCATAATATAACAACTAAGTTAGGCTGGCATATCTATACATACGCCGGCACACCTCTGTGAGTATCCCGGCTATGCCGATATATCTGAACACCGGCCGGGATACGCCTTATATGCCGGTCTGGCTGATACTCTTATATCCCGGCCAGACCCAACTTTGGTCAACCAACATAAAGTTAACCATATTCCTTATATCTTTCTAGTCTCTTGACCCTACTGGGGGTCATCCCCCGACACTAGTCCCCGAAGCTGTCAAGGTCCCCCAGTCTCAACTGAGGGCCTTGACAGGTTCAACATATCCTGTCTGTTCTTATATCTCGGCCCTTGATTATACGCCGGCGATTAATTTATATGCCGGACCTCCGCGTTTATACCGGCTCCTCCTCCTTCTCCAAAAGTTAATCTGGTCGGTCCCGAAGGTATTCCGGACGGGACTTGTTTCACGCACGGTCACGCCGGCACATAGCTGAAGCTTCCTCGAGAAGCCATGCCTGACAGTTTCCCTCGAAACTTGCAACTGCTCTGCCACTGTGAACGGTCACATCAAGTGACGGTTCATAGTGTGATTATTGTCTCCCATCATTGCCATAACTGGCCTAGTGGCACGGTTACAGGAACCGCCGCCCCACGACGTGCCACCACATGGCGATGCTTGCAAAAACGGTCAGGGTCGTGGGCTCGGTGGTAGTGCTCCACTACCGCAGCCCCGCGGTATAAATAAGGGAGCGGGGGTAACTCTAGCTTTTTACCCCCACTCTTTCTTCTTCCTCTGCACCTTTCCCTCGATCTCTCCTCCGTCGGAGCAACCGAACCGAGGACTTGCGCCGCCGTGGTCTTCCTTCACGCCGGCGCCTATCCTCACCGTCGCTTAGCCTCTTTCGCCCTTGACGCCGCCGGTCCTGTTTCCCTCCCGGACATTACTGGGTGACAAGGGTATAGTTAATAGATCCCATTAGTTGAGTACCCCTGAGGCCCGTTAAGCTAGGCCCAATTGTAATGATAGTCGAATATGAGTTCTTACCGTATGTCGATATTGTAATCTGTATCGGACCCTACCCGATCCTCGAGACCTGGCCACGTATATATAGGGGCCAGGAGGGGACGGTGTAGGGCAGATTGAAAGCAAGCCAGGTTGAACACCCAAGTTTACTTTCGATACACACCTATTTCGACTAACTTTACCTTCGAGTTCATCCAACGCCCTATCTTCCCGATCCTAAGTCCTTCATCTAGGACATTTGTCGAGTTAACCCTCGTCAATTGGCACCGACCGTGGGGAACTGGGCGTTGGAATCATGAATTCGACGGCTTTTTCGCTTTCAGCCAACAGCAGCACAGAACTCGACGGAAGTCAAGAGATGGAATTAACAATTGGAAGTTTGAGCATCTTTGTCGGGCCATCGGGTTCATCCCGCCTTTCGGATTCGACGAAACCAGATTCATCGGCGAGCAAGCCCAAAACAGAGGTAATGTTGGAATCATCAGAAGGCTCTTCCAGCGAGATAAACTCGCCGGTCAGCTCGGAAAAAGCACCAATCGCAGAAGGCAACAAAATTTGGGAAAATTTTGACTTAGAAGAAAAAGCATGTCAAACGCACAACATCGCAAGGGACTTCGTCGTTGGAAGCAATGGCGTCTCCAAGGTACATCAGCTATGCGTCATTATCACTGAGGCTGAAGAAGAAAACAACAACGAAGGAAGTAAAAAAGTCGACAGGCAAGTCGACAAAGTAAAAGAACACAACAAAAAGGAGAAGGAGAAAGTCCACGTTTCAGCTGGCGAATGGAGAATGATCAAATCAGCTGTCAATCATGGTACAAGTGTACCCGAAGGATCGAGCAGAGAAGTCCTAATGGGATATCAATATGCATTATACCAACATAGGAAGAAGCTAAGGGAGGAAAGAGACATGGGTTTTCAAGACAATAACAGCATATCAAGGGAGGAATGCTGGGACAGTGAAAATTCCGAGTACAGCAGAGAAAGGCACGGAGACCCAAAGCACAACAGGGGGGCAACGGCACGCAGCAGAGAAGAAAGGTATTCGAGGAGTCCTACCCCACAACTAGAAGAAGAGAAAGATGACTTCATACAAGAAACGCCAGAAGCAGCATTGATAGCAGCACAGGCATACTTACTAACTACAAGGCCAGAACCTAGGGACCCGCGAGAAGATATGCACCGGGCAGCGATTCGAAGCCTCGGGATAGTGGAGAACAAGATCAGGGAAAAGGACCAGAGACAAAGTCGACGAACTACAAAGAAAAGCGAAAGGAGAAGCTCAGGTACAACTACACAGATAACGAGTATAGCGAGTCACCAGAAGAAGAAAAGCGACAAAAAAGGAAGGATGACGCAAGAAGTATAATAGCACAAGCTTGAGTGATCAAATCACGCCACGCCTGGAAGGAAGAAAATTATGAAGACGACGAAAAAGATATGGGCGCGTTATGCTTTACCCGCAGGGTTCGCAAAACGCGGGTACCCAAAGGATTTAAGTTACCACATGACCAGCAAAAATATGACGGATCGCAAGAACCTACCCTATGGTTATCAGATTACTTACAGGCAATATAGATACTAGGAGGGACAAAAGCAACTGCAATGCAAAGTCTACAACTACACCTCACCGGCGCAGCACGGTCCTGGTTGAATACCCTACCCAATGAATCCATTGGAAGTTGGGGAGAACTCGAAAGCCAATTTGCAAGAAATTTCCGTTCAACATACAAGCGTCCAGCGTCACTGGAGGAGGTCAAAGCATGTGTGCAAAGGAAAGGCGAAACTCTACGTTCTTATATACAATGATGGAGTGTAATCAAAAACTCAGCAGAAGACGTCTCTGACGAAAGAGCAATAGACGCTTTTTCGGTCGGACTTCGTTGATCCGATCTCGTGGAAGAAATAGGAAGAACAAGGCCAACGATAGTAGATGAACTAATGGAAGAAGCCAACAAATTTGCTGATGGAGAGGACGCATATAATAACAAAAGAGGACGATCACCAGAAGTCGATAGAAAGAGCAGGCAAAGGAGACGACACCGCGGCAGGGATAATCAAGAAAGGCGAAACCAGGTAGCTGCAGGTTACGAAGTAAGAGAAGAGGAAGAAGACAAAGGTAGGAGGTTTCAAACAAAGGGAACAGAAAAGTCGAGATATTCCGGCCCCTCGGCCGAAGATATGCTATACGGGCCTTGTCAAATCCAGTATGCCTATCTCGATGGAAAAAGGGTTTCAAATCATCAGATGAAGGATTGTAGAACTTTCTTGAGACTACAAGGCGCCATGGGTTCAAACCAAGGATGATGGCGTGGAGAGAAGCACATAAGTCAAGGATACCAAGTGCAAAGACTAGCAAGACACCTAACATCAAAAGTTTACATATCAGCAATGATTCAACCGGTGCCTAAGTCGAAGAAAGAGCGAAAGAGCATATCCAGGCAAGTGAACCTAGCAATATCATCACCACCAGCCACTACAGAATATCTACGGTGGTCAGATCAACCAGTCAAGTTCAGCAGAGCAGATCACCCAAGAAAAATTCCGAGGCCGGGCCACTCGCCTATGGTTCTAAAAGCGCAAATAGGAGGGTACCACATCGGAAGAGTATTCATGGATGCAGGGAGTGGCATTAACCTAATATATGCTAGAACCCTGAAGGCAATGTGTATCTCGCTGTCGAGTTTGAAACCAACAGACTGCTCCTTCCATGGAATAGTACCAGGAGCCGCAAACCACCCTTTGGGAAGAATAGAACTCGATGTCTGCTTTGGCAGCAGCAGCAATTACCGCAGAGAAAAGCTGGAATTTGAAGTTATGGACTGGCCATCACAGTACCATGCAATCCTGGGGCGCCCAGCATTTGCAAAATTTATGGCAGTACCTCACTACGTGTACCTTACGCTAAAAATCCCAGGACCCAAAGGAACAATAACAGTACAAGGGAGCTTCGAAGTAGCCAACACCTGTGACAGAGAGTTCAACAGAATGGCGTAAACCTTCGGCATGACAGCAGAATACGAGAGGCTGAAAGGAGAAACAGATCATAATGTGCTACCAGACGTTGGACGATCCCTACCAGATCAGGCTTTCGACACAACTCAGGACTCGAAGAAAATTCAGGTCCACCCCACAGACTCAAACAAGACAACATCAATCGCGGTGAACCTGGATCCCGCATAGGAAAGCGCGCTCGTCGAGTTCCTCCATGAGCGCTGGGAAATCTTTGCCTGGTGTCCATCAGACATGCCAGGGGTTCCCAGGGAACTTGTCGAGCACGCATTAAATGTAGATCCCAAAGCAAAGCCAGTCAAGCAACCATTGCGGCGATTTGATGAACCTAAAAGGAAGGCGATAGCATCAGAATTGCACAGGCTAGAAAATGCCGGATTTATCAGAGAAATCAAAACTTTGAGTTGGGTATCGAATCCAGTGATCGTACCCAAGAAGAACACAGACGTACAAAGAGTGTGTGTCGACTACACATCTCTCAATAAGCATTGTCCAAAGGATCCCTTCCCTCTACCCCGCATCGATCAGATAATCGATTCAACAGCAAGATGCACAAGGCTTTCCTTTTTGGACGCATATTCTGGCTACAACCAGATCAAATTGAAGAAAGAAGACGAAGAAAAGACGGCCTTCATCACACCGTACCGAGTGTTTTGCTATCAAGTAATGCCGTTCGGCCTCAAAAACGCAGGAGCAACTTATCAACGGATGATGCAAAACTGCCTCAGGAGCCAAATAGGATGAAACATCCAAGTCTACATTGATGATGTAGTCATCACCACGAGAGAGGAGAAATCTTTAATCAGCGATTTGGCAGAAACCTTCGACAACTTGAGCAGGTACAAGCTTAAGCTTAACCCGACAAAGTGCTCCTTCGGCGTATCAGCAGGACAACTTTTGGGGTTCCTGGTGTCAGCACGAGGAATAGAGGCGAACCCAGAGAAGATTCAAGCAATTTTAACAATGGGGAAACCCACGAAAGTACACGATGTCCAGAAACTTGCAGGACGCGTCGCGGCATTAAGTCGTTTCGTTGCTCGATTGGGAGAAAAAGCGCTTCCTTTCTATGCACTTATGAAGAAGTCAGATGATAAATTTGAATGGACAGAAGAAGCAGACGCAGCTTTTGCGCAGCTAAAAAAAGTGCTTTCCACGCCGCCAGTGCTGGTCGCACCAAAAGAAAAAGAACCACTACTACTCTACATCGCCGCAACCCATCAGGTGGTGAGTACAGTATTAGTAGTCGAAAGAAGTGAAGAAGGAAAAGCCCACGGCGTCCAGAGGCCGGTATATTTCATCAGTGAAGTACTATCTCCGACAAAACAGAGGTACCCGCATTATCAAAAGCTTGCATATAGTGTTTTTACAACAGCACGAAAATTGCGACAGTACTTTGTGGTGCACCCAATTATAGTGGTCAATGAAGCACCACTATCGAACATATTGAACAATCCTTTGGCAACAGGACGTGTCTCTTTGTGGGGAACCGAATTATCTCCCATGGACATCACGTACGAAAAAAGGAGGGCAATCAAGTCGCAAATCTTACCAGATTTCACAGCAGAATGGCTGGAGCTGCAGAGCACGGGACCACCAGATCTATCAAGTGTCTGGACAATGTACTTCGACGGTTCTAAGAGAGTACAAGGCGCATGCGCGGGAGTAATCTTGATATCGCTGCATGGCGACAAACTAAAGTATGTCTTAAGGATGAGTTTTCCGCAGGCTTCTAACAATGAAGCAGAATACGAGGCTCTGCTACAAGGAATGAAGATGGCCAAAGCGTGTGGAGCAACTCGACTAAAAATATTTGGGGATTCAAACCTTGACGTCCAACAAGTTATGAACAGATGCGACACAATCAATGACAACATGATGGCCTACAAGAACTTATACCACTATCTCGAAGGAACATTTGATGGATGCGAAGTCTCGCACATCAGCAGAAACAGCAATGAAGAAGCCGACAACTTAGCAAGTGTCTACCCGTGCCATCTGGAGTATTCTGGGAGGAAATAGTGGAAAGGTCAATAAAAAGTATCAAAAGTTTGACTACTGCAGCAGGCTCGGGGGCTACGCCGGAACCCGAGGAAGTCATGATGATAGAAGAAACTTGGATGTAGCCATATCTCGCATACATGATAAATAAACAATTACCAGAAGATGCAGTGGAAGCTAAGAGGATAACCCGACGATCGAAAGCGTTTGTCGTGTTGCAAGGGAAATTATACAAGAAGAGTATTTCCGGCGTTTTGCAGCATTGTGTAACGTCTCAGGAAGGACAAGTAATACTAAAAGATATCCATGGCGGAGTATGCGGCCATCATGCAAGCAGCAGGGCAATAGCGGCAAAAGCGTTCCGTGCATGATTCTATTGGTTAACAGCCATCAAAGACGCAAAAGATATAGTTCGGAAGTGTGAAGCATGTCAAAGATTCGCATCTCGACCACATGCACTAGCAGCAGAGCTACAACCAATACCATTGTCCTGGCCCTTTGCACAATGGGGCCTCGATATGGTGGGAAAGTTGCACAAATCCTGGCCAGGAGGACATGTTTACATGCTAGTGGCAGTCGATAAATTTACCAAGTGGGTGGAAGCGGCCCCGGTAACAACTCAAGATTCGACAGCAACGATCAACTTCATCAAGTCAATAGTGTTCCGTTTCGGTGTACCATATAGCATCATCACGGACAATGGGACAAACTTCACTTCAAAGGAATTCAAGAGTTACTGCGAAGGACTAGGAATCAAACTCAAATTTGCATCTGTGGCACACCCGAAGACAAATGGGCAAGTCGAAAAAGCCAATGGCCTGATATGTAGTGGGATAAAAAAGAGGCTCTTAGCACCTCTCGAGAAAGCCAAGAGGGCTTGGGTAGATGAATTGCCCTCCGTTCTTTGGAGTCTAAGAACCACGCCCAATGCAGCAACTCAAGAAACTCCTTTCTTCCTGGTCCATGGTGCAGAAGTCGTGCTTCCAGTCGAAGTTACACACGAGGCTCCAAGAGTAACAACTTACGATGAAACAACATCAACAGAAGCATTGCAAGATGATGTCGATGCACTAGATGAAGCAAGAGATAAGGCATTAGAAAGAGCCACGCAGTATCAACAGAGTCTATGAAACTACCACAGTAGTCGAGTTCGTCCACGATCCTTCGTGGTGGGAGATCTAGTTTTGCGACTCAGGCAAGACAGCCACGGCAAATTGGAGTCCCCTTGGATGGGACCTTATATTGTCACAGAAGTGATACCAGGAGGAGCATATCGACTACAAGACAAGAAGACAGGAAAAGATGAGGGAACCCGTGGAATGAGGAGCAGCTACGACGTTTTTACGCGTAGAGTAAATCTAGTGGTATCAGTAAAATTCGAGTTAACCTTCTGAACCTAGAACATGAGGCCATAGGCCGGGTTCCTTGGGTTGAACTCGACGAAATTGTATAAAATATTTCTACTTCTCCGCTCGGGGGCTTAAACCCTCGGGTCGTACGAAAGAAACTTTTATCACGACATGGAGATCTTTTTTCATTATAAGGTTGTGCAGACAACCCGATATCCTTCAAAGCAATTGGTTCACAAAGAACCCGATATATATAAATCATACCTCAAAACAATGATTTGTTTTCATGGTACTAATAAAAGCGTCAAAGCAAAGTACGAATATTCATTACATATAGCACGGCAGCAAGGACATTATCAAAAGAAATTACATATAAAGAAGATCCTAATGAAAGTGACTTCAGCCTCATACTCCTTCTGGCACTGAGTGCCGTCGTAGATCTTCACGTCAAACTTTGACGTGCCGATATGGAAGTCGAAGGTCATGAAGAAGCCTTGATGGATGTCGTGGTCTTCTGAAAACTGCGACCAGCCACCCTTAAAGTACTGCTCGCCGTCGCCATCATACCAAACCTCCACTTCGTATGGTGTCACACTGCCAGATTGTTCACGGAGAACCGCTTCTCGCAGTTCTCGCCCATCCATAAACTTGGTGAAATTCAGCAGCAGGCGCTGAATCTCGCGGCACTGTGCCATGGCAATGCAGAAGAAAGAAAAGATTCTGGGAGGAGCAGCATGAGCAGTAGGAGCAGCAGGAGGAGGAGCGCTTGGACCTGGGGCAGCGCCAGTCACCTTGGGCTTGTTCTTGCTACCAGGTGGGCGGCCGGGACGACGCTTAATCGGAGCGGCCGATGACGATCCTACGGCGGCCGGAGTTGTGTTGTTCTTGCTTCCACGAGGGCGGCCCCGACCTCGCGGCGCCACCGGAGAGCCAAGGTTCAAACGAGAACCATCTGCGTCAGCCATGTGGAAAAGGGAGAAGGCTGGAAACCCTAGATGAAGAGAGAAGATGATGCGGCAGAGGAGGAATCTGATTAGGGTTTTTACCCTTGCCACAAGATGCTTTATTCATAAGCACGTATTATCAGGCCCCGTGATAAGCAAGGCCCATAAACGTATTTTACAAAGGAGTTAAATTCTGCACATAGCAGACAATAAATACCAAAGGAGAAAAAATAAGAAGGGGAGAGTGTGGTTGCACGATATGAAAAACCTCGCCTTGGGCTCGGGGGCTTACAAACAGGAGAAATTAAAAGAAAGAAGACGAAGTGAATTTTGAGCCTATGCTTGACTACAAGTATTCAAACATAGCCTCGGGGGTTACTCCCATCGGGAGCGCTCAGCGCGCACCCGATAGAGGATGAGATAGTCAATAACGAAGATGAAGAAAGATTATCATACAAACTTTGACTATATAGTCGACAAAATACAGAGAGATTACTCCCATCGGGAGGGAATTGGAAGAAGTTAATTTAAGTTCGAAATTCTTTGATCTTATCAGTCAAAACTTGGCTGCGACATAAGATTCTCGAGTTGCATTATCGCAACGAAACTCGAATGCCGTGATTTATCATGAAGGTAAGACCCCGGGATCCGTCCTGTGTGGCCTGGTATACGCACATGGATGCGCTCTGCTGGTATGTATCCGTGTCTATGACGCGAAGAAAATCCTGGTGGACGCACTGGGTACCCTGAGAATCACTAGGACTCATTCTTTGTAAGTCCTAAATGCGGCAAAAGAGTGGGTTTGACCGGTATCCCGAATTCAAATCCAAGGGGATTGAATTTGAAGTAGGTGACAAGTATCTGTTCCGGCAGTTAACTGACCTCTTGATCCATCAGAGTTGTCAGGCTTGTTCATCAAAACCCCTTGCGAAAAATTATCATGAAAATAAGTCGAAAGATCAAGTCGAAGATTTGAAGATATGAAGAAATTGAAGAATTGATCAAGTCGAAGATTTAAAGATTAGAGATTCAACCCGAATCTGCAATTCTGGTAGAATCTCAGGGGCTACTGACAAGGGTATAGTTAATAGATCCCGTTAGTTGAGTACCCCTGAGGCCGTTAAGCTAGGCCCAATTGTAATGATAGTCGAATACGAGTTCTTACCGTATGTCAATATTGTAATCTGTATCGGACCCTACCCGATCCTCGAGACCTGGCCACCTATATATAGGGGCCAGGAGGGGACGGTGTAGGGCAGATTGAAAGCAAGCCAGGTTGAACACCCAAGTTTACTTTCGATACACACCTATTTCGACTAACTTTACCTTCGAGTTCATCCGACGCCCTATCTTCCCGATCCTAAGTCCTTCATCTAGGACATTTGTCGAGTTAACCCTCGTCACTGGGGGAGATTGGATCTCCATCTGCAAGTTCGCCGTCGCTTCCATCGCCGCCGCATAAGCTCCGGTGAGTTCTTTCCCCTTCTTGGTTCTTCTCCATTCATGCCTCTATGTAGCTTTGCAATGGAAATTCTGTTTGCCTAGATCTTCCTCAGTTGCTCTGCTTAGCATCTAGCTGATTCGACTAGCATTGTTAGTAATCTCCCCGGGTAGTTCATAGGTGTTATTCCCATAGGAATTTACCCATGGTTATTTCTGATTTTAACTGCGCCGGTAGATCTTCTCTTCCTGCTAACTTGTGTGAGATTGGTATGTCGGAGAGACTAACCTCCCCCTTTACTCTGCTCCTGATAGGACTAACACCACGGGACTCCGGCTCTCACGCCTTGTCCCGGCCACCAAGATGGCTTCATCCAGTATGATGGCCACTTCTGCATTGGAGGAGGAAAACCCGGCCCAGTTGCAAGGACGCTCCGGCTGGGAGGGGTCAGAGGTGACCCCGGCCGACATATCCTAGATCACCACCACAAGACGTGTCCTGGCCAGCGTAGCATGTCGGCTACCTGCGGGAGAGACTGTGCCGGCACCTCAGTCCAGCGAACGCGTCGTCTTTGTTTCTCACTTCGAGCAAGGCTTCGGTCTGCCGGTGTCTGACTTCTTCCGGGACTTCCTGGACACCTATGACTTGCAGCCCCATCATCTGCTAGCAAATGCGGTGATGATTTTATCTACCTTTGCTGCTTTCTGCGAGGGCTTCGCCGGCATAGAGCCCTTCACCCAGGCATGGGCGAAATACTTTCAGCTGCGCAAACAAGTCGCTCAAGAGCCCCGGAGAAGAGATGACCTACCGGAAACCACTCAGGAGAAGAAGGACCGCCCCATGACCCAATGTGGTGCGGCCACGATAATGTCCCAGAAGGGTTCAGACTTCCCCAAGATTGAGTTGCTTGAGTCCTGCAAGAAATGGCAGAAGAGCTTCTTCTACGTGAAGAATACCACGGACGCCGATCTGCTCAACCTGCCGCCATACGTGGACGAGCCACCCTTCGCAATGAAGAATTGGACATATAATCCGAAAAATACGGTGGGGCCAGTTAATGCCCTCCATCGGGTTAAGGGCGAGCTGCGGGATGCCAGCCTGACGCCCCAGGACATCGTAGCATGCTTCATTAGCCGGCGCGTCTCTCCTCTCCAGCGCCGGTCCCACAAGATTTGTCAGATGAGCGGGGCCATGGACCCCACTCGACACTCCACACATGAGCTGAGCCCTGCCGACATTCTATGGTGGGTTAAGGACATCTGCAAGTCTTCGCAAGTTACTTTTGCCTGGGGGCTCGAGCCTTACAGCCGGGACCGCCCTGCCCCGATGGTAAATCTCTTTAGCCGACATATAAATGCTCAACCCGACATACTGTTATTGCCGACATTTCCATGTTTGATCCGAAGTTGCTGATATATCTCTTGTTTCTGATTAATTTGCTCTATCCTATGCAGAAATTCAGCTTCCAGGACATGGAGAACTCCCGGATCAAGATTGCCACAGACCGCACTGTTGCGGATCCCGAAGATCCGGATCATGAGGACAAGCTGCCGAAGAACACCCGTGCCGCTTCTACCGCGGGTAAGGCCTCCTCATCCCGGCATTCCACTCAAGACCGGAGTGAGGATGATTCTGACGAGGAGATCCTGATGTACTATGACCCGATGCCACTTGCTTATGCCTTTCCAATACCGTCCTCAGTTATTCCGGACGACGAAGTCGTCGAGGCTGCTCCTCTGAACCAGGGACCTCCCTCCACCGACAGACGTGCCGGCCGGAAGCGAGGAGTGAAGCCCCAGCCCGAACCGGTTCAGCAGACCAAGAGGCAGAAGATCGGCGTGCCCCAGCCCAAAAGACAAAGACCCGTTGCCTCGGGGTAAGTTTCTTCCCTTTATATTATTTCCGACATATTTCCTCTTTTGATTATTAACTTGGTGTTTTCTCTCTTTTAGGGCTCCTCTTGCGCCGGAACATGCCTCTAGCTCAAGTGCCAGCCCAAATGTTGACAAGCCGGCGTCTCCTGCACGCCCTGACATACCTACCGCCAGCCACACCACTTCTCCGGCACCGGCATCTTCGCCTACGCCCGAAAAGGCCTCTTCCCCGGCGAAGGATGTTCCTCCCCCGGAACCAGACAACTCTGCCCCCGAAGTCCACATGGACTCGGGGGCTCAACAAGATACCTCTGACACCGGCGCGCCCGGAAGCGGTGCCGGAACTGCTGAAGATGCCGGCACAGGCGACATGAGCGCCGGCATAGAGAAAGGAAAAGGTCCCGCTGTACCAGAAGTCCAGACTGACCTGGCACCAGTTTCAACAGGACAAGCTACACCGGCCGCGCCGGAACAACCAGCACCCAAAGCTCCAACTCGTGAACAGACTGCTGCCCTGGCAAAGACTGGCACATTCAAGATCAAGCAGATCATCAAGACCGCAGCATCACCTGCTACTACCACGCCGGCATCTGCTAAGCCCGCGCCCTCCAGCTCTGCGATGACACTTCATTATGGCAAGGCAGCGGCCCGGCCCAGCTTCTTCCAGACGCCGGAACTTGAGGGCCGTGTTTCCCTTCTAACCAAATGTGATAAAAGCCTTGGATCCCTCAAGGAGCACTGCATGAAGTGGAATGATGCTGACTGCATGGACACTGCCAGCTCCAAGAAGAAGAAACTGGCCGGAGCTCCGGCCGCTGGCACTCCTGATGCTATACTGGCCTCCAAGCCCATTCCTATTGCCAGTGAGCTCCTCAGCATCCAGCAGAGACTTCATCGTTTGGCCGACGCCACCAACGTAAGTATTCTACTTATATATCCCCAGTCCCCGAAAATGTCGGCTGTCCGGGATACGGATATCCGGGATTTTCAAATATCCTTTTCAACTTAGCTGTTTTTCAAATCCAATTGTCTGACATATAAGCTCGATCCGAGCTTCAAATCCTAGTCACCGAGGGTCGGGATAGGTGCACAGCACCTGTTCTGGGTCTTCTAAAAATCTAAAATCTAATGTAATTTTCAAATTCACCTGACCGACATATAAGCTCGATTCGAGCTTCGAATCCTAGTCACCGAGGGCCGGGATAGGTGCGCAGCACCTGTGCCGGGTCTTCAAAAAATGAACACATGGTAGAACCTTCAACTTAACTGATATGCTAGATTTCTCTCATAACATTTCAAATCCCAACACTTTTGCAGCGCATGAACAATGCACGCGCCGAGATGTACCATGACCTGGTATGCGAGCATCGGAAATTATCCGACGAGCATAGCAAGCTTCGCCTGGAGCTGTCCAAGAAAGGTAAACTCAGCCGACATACTATTATATGCCGGATTACTTTCCTCTTCTTACTTCACAATATTCCTCTTGCCGACACATAACCTTTTACAAACATTTTTTAGCTACCACTGAAGAACAAGTCACTGAGCTTCTTAAGAGGGTGAAAGAACTCACAGGTATGCCAAATCCCGCTAATCTTCAACTAAGCACTTTGTACTTCAAATCCTTCAATCTTTTGATTGTTCTCTACCTTCACATTCTCTTTTACTCTTCTAACCTCAAATCCTTTTAACTTCAAATCCTTGCAGATGAAAAGGCTGCCCTGGAAGCACGCCACCAGGACTGTGTGTCCTCAATGGACGTGGCCAAGCAGTTGGATGAAAGGGATGCCGCCCACAAGGCTGAAGTGGAGCAGTTGAAGAGCCAGATTACTGAGCTCCTGGACGAAAAGAAGGAGAGGGATGGCCAACTTAAGAAAGTCCAGGGGCTGCTTGCCACCTTAGAACTGATGCCGCTGGGGCTAGACTTGAATTGCAGCATCTGAAGGAGTAGGCCACCAAGTGGGAAGTTGATATTGCCCGGCTCAACGTCGATCTCGCCAGTAAGCTTCAAATCCTCTTCTGCCTGACACATCTTGTCCGACATATCTTGATCTTTTCTGGCATAGCATTTACGCCGACATATATTCTTGTTTCTAACGTCTTCTCCATCTTTCAGACATGTTCCCTGCTTCCGTCGAAGACATCGAGAAGGCTCTGCAGGTGGATCGGGTGAACCGGAATGTTCCGGTTGACTCATCCAGCTGGGACATGTCTGAACAGCTGATCGCTCTGGATGCCCGCAAGAAGGCCATGGCCTCTTACACTGAAGATCTCTTCCTTGGCGCTCAGGAGGCACACTCTGCCCTCTGGCCGGGACAAAGAACGCCCACTGACCCTCTTGATCTCGGCAATGACTTGCAGCTTTCGAAGGTTCACCTCAGGGAATGGCGGGACTCCAGCGCAAGGGTGGGAGCTGATGAAGCTCTCACTTACTTCCTCTCTTGGTACGAAAAGGTTGAGCTGGCGACTCTGCGCTCTGTGCGCGAAGAATCTATGTGGACCACAGATCCGGAGCTTATCCAGCGTCGCCAGGAGTTAGCCCACAGCTATGTGGACTTCACCGACACTGAGGCCTTGGTCCGGGACATCCGTGATTCGGAGAAGAAGGACGATGCTGAGGACGCTGAGGGCTCAGACTCTAGCCAAGATGAAGAAGAAGCTGAAGACGCCGACACTGAAGCTCCGGAGCAGGGTCCTGCCCCGGCCGGAGGTGATGGCTCTATTCCCTCTGCTGGATCCGGCACTCCTGAGGCCGACATTTCCACTGCCACAGCTCCACCTGCCGGTGGCTCTGCCTCCACTCCTGGCCCTTGAACTTTGCAGCATCAAAAACTTTAAATTTTATCAGATCCCCGGTATGCCGGGTGCAGTTGTAAGATATACTTTTATTTCCCTTTGGTTTGCTACCTGAATAAGTTTTAATTTGGTTTGCTTGTTTATGAATGCCGGATCATCTTTTGGCTAAGTCACCGAGTTTGTTTTCCTGTTTCCCTAACTCCACAACCTTGGCTACTTGTCTACCTTATTTGGCTTTCGACTTATGAATCTCAAGGTTGCTTCATTAAACATACAGTACTTAAACTTTGAAACTTGAACTTCAAATCATCCGACACTTCAAATTTTTACTTTTGCAATAAAACAAATGCCGGTTCGCTTGCTTTATCTTTCCCTAGCCGTTTTCCATGTGTAGACAATCTCCGGCATCTACTCTTGCTAGCCATGAAGCCGGGTTTTGGACAGCAGCTGAGTCGAAGAGTGGCCTTTGGTGCCAACACATTACTAGGCCGACATAGGAAACATTCAAATCAAGCCAGCCGGCATATAAATGAAAAACTGAACATATACAACAATATATACTGGAGGCAGTGCCCGAACTTCCTCGGGATGCCGACATTTGATTTATTAGTCTTGCGCCGGCATATAGTGCCGGCACACAAAGCAAAATGGAAATACATACATTATGCTGCTCAGGAGTAAAATGGGTGGAGTAGAGCTATGTTCCATGGCCGCTTGGTTTCTTCTCCGGACCTGTCCACCTTGTTCTTCTTGGGGGCCTGCGCATCTATAAGATAGTAGGCATCATTGTGCAGAGCTCTGCTCACAATGAATGGCCCCTCCCATGGAGGAGTTAATTTATGCCGGCCTTCTGTGCCTTGCTTTAGCCAGAGCACTAGATCTCCCTCTTGGAATCTTCTTGGATTCACCTTATGCGCATGATAGCGTCTAAGGTTCTGCTGATACACTGCAGTTCTTGATAATGTTATTTCTATTGCTTCTTCCAGCAAATCAACATCATTTTCTCTGGCTTCTTTAGCCTCTTCCTCGGTATATAGCACCACTCTTGGTGTATCATGTATTACGTCTGTTGGAAGCACAGCTTCTGCTCCATACACAAGGAAAAACGGCGTATAGCCTGTTGACCTATTCGGAGTTGTCCTCAAGCTCCAAAGCACTGTCGGCAATTCATCTAGCCAACATCCCGGAGTTTTCTCCAATGGCTCTATCAACCGGGGTTTTATACCGGATAACACTAGTCCATTTGACCTTTCCACTTGGCCATTGGTACAAGGGTGAGCGACCGACGCAATGTCTAGCCGGATTCCCACCTCCTCACAATATCTGGCAAATGGCCCTTGGGCAAAGTTCGACCCATTGTCAGTGATGATGCCATGGGGGACACCATATCTCAAGATGATATCCTTTAAGAATTTCACCGCCGTGTGGCCATCACACTTGCTTATTGTCTTCACTTCAATCCACTTGGTGAACTTGTCCACCATGACCAGAATATGAGTCATCTTTCCTCGTGCCGGCTTAAATGGTCCGACCATGTCTAGGCCCCAAACAGCAAAGGGCCAGGTTATTGGGATAGTCTTCAATGCTGATGCCGGCTGATGAATCTGGTGGGCATACATTTGACACCCATTGCATTTCTGGACCAAGTCTTCTGCTTCTTGCAGTGCCGTCGGCCAGTAAAACCCATGCCGGAACACTTTCGCCACTAAGGCTCTGGATGAAGCGTGGTGACCACACTCCCCCTGATGAATTTCCCGGAGCAGCTCCTGGCCTTCCACAGATTCAACACATCTCTGCAGTACGCCCGTGGCACTTCTTTTGTATATCTCCTTGTTTATGATGGAATATCCTTTGGATCTCCTCGTAACCCGGCGTGCCTCAGTTTCATCCGCCGGTACTTGACCATCGACCAAGAAATCCATTATGGGTCGTGCCCATGAGGGCACTTCCCTAACAGTGAATACTGCCCGATCTATCTCCATTATTTCGACCGACACATAATCGATTTCCATGGGCTGCGAAGTCCCCGGGATAAAGGGATCAGTCCCCGGGTATGCCGAAGCAGTCCCCGGGTATACCGGCACAACCTCTAGGTACATTTTTCCTTTGCTTTTATTTCGGCTCCGGAATACTGCACTTACTGCATGCGTCGGCCCAGTCCCCGGGACTGAGAGAGCAGTCCCCGAGTTATCTGAATTGGATCCGGCATCTATCTCCATCAGAACTGCTTCCTCTGGGCTTGGCGGAACATATATGGATGATGATTCCGGCGAGGGCTTGATTGATGGCTTCCTCAGATGCTCCAGCGAAATGCCGGGCGGAATTGACTCTCTGGAAGATCCTAGCTTGGACAATGTATCGGCCGCTTCGTTCTGAGCCCGGGGAACATGCCGGAACTCACAACCTTCGAAGTAACCACTCAATTGTTGCACCAAAAAAATGATAGGACCCCATGTTTGCATCATGCGCATCCCATATGCCGGAACACTGCTGAATCACCAAATCCGAATCATCGAAACACATAATCCAGCGAATGCCTATCTCCTTGGACACCTTCAGGCCATGCAAAAGTGCCTCATACTCCGCCACATTATTTGATGCTGCAAAGTGGATCTGCAGAACATATCTCAACTGGTCATTTTTGGGTGAAGTGAGAACTATGCCGGCACCCAAGCCATGAATTGTCTTCGACCCATCGAAGTGCATCCTCCAATAGTTTGCATCTGGCAATGGTGGCTCATATTGTATCTCGGCCCAGTCAATGAAGAAATCAGCCAACACCTGTGACTTGATTGTATCCCTCTTGTCATACTGAGGTGTATATGGTGACAACTCTATTGCCCACTTGGCTATCCGGCCACTGGCATCTTTGTTGCTTATAATCTCCGAGATAGGGGCCTCGGCCACTACCTGGATTGGATGCTCCTGGAAGTAATGCTTGAGCTTCTTGGCCGCCATATAGACACCATATGTCATCTTCTGATAATGGGGGTAGTTTTGCTTCGAGGTGGAAAGGACTTCACTCAAATAATATACCGGCCGCTGCACGGTTTTGCCTCCTTCCTCTCGCTCCACTACCACCACTGCACTGACAACCCTGTTGGTCGCCGCTATATAGAGCAACATCGGCTCCCTGGGCATTGGAGATGCCAATACCGACGCTGTTGACAAAATATGCTTCAACTCCTTGAACGCTGCATCTGCTTGCGTCGTCCAGACAAATGTGTCGGACTTCTTCATCAATTGATATAACGACAAGGCTTTGTCTCCCAGCCGGCTTATGAAACGGCTCAGGGATGCAAGGCACCCAGTGAACTTCTGTACTTCCTTCAGATTTGTTGACGGCTGCATTCTCTCTATGGCACAAATTTTGCCGGGATTTACCTCAATACCCCGGCTGGAAACTAGGAAACCGAGTAATTTGCCGGCTGGCACACCGAAGGTGCACTTAGCCGGATTCAACTTCATCCGGAACCTCCTCAGATTTGCAAAGGTCTCCCGGAGGTCATCTATGAGAGTCTTGCTCTCCTTGGTTTTTATGACGATATCGTCGACATACACCTGCACATTTTTATCTATTTGGTCATGCAAACATTTTTGCATACACCTCTGGTAAGTTGCGCTGGCATTTCTTAAACCAAACGGCATAGTGAGATAGCAATAAGCCCCATATGGGGTAATAAAGGATGTCTTTATTTGATCCGGCTCATAAAAAGGGATCTGGTGGAAACCAGAATAGGCATCTACAAATGATAACAGTTCACATCCAGCTGTGGAATCAATCACTTGATCAATCCGAGGGAGCGGGAATGGATCTTTAGGACATGCCTTGTTCAAGTTTGTGTAATCAACACACATCCGCCATACTTTTACTATGGCGGGCTCATCCTTCTTCTTTTCCACCAAAACCGGATTAGACACCCAATCCGGATGTAGTACTTCCTTGATAAAGCTGGCAGCTAGGAGCCTGGCCACTTCCTCCCAAATTGCTTTCCTCCTATCATCTCCATTCCGCCGGAGCGGCTGCTTCACCGGCTTTGCATCCGGTCTTACATGCAGTGCGTGCTCAGCCAGCTCCCTCGGCACACCTTGCAGGTCTGAAGTAGACCATGCAAAGATATCCCGATTCTCACGGAGGAAGCTGATGAGCTCGCTTTCCTATTTGGGGTCCAAACCTACGCCGATGAGGGCATAGCGCTCCGGGAAAACCTCATCCAGAGGCACCTTCTTGACCTCCTTGGCCACTTGAAAATAAGTGCCGCCACTTGGGTTCATCATGCCCGGCATAGATTTGCTGGCCACGACCATTTCAACAATCTCCACTGCTCGCTTGAGCCTCTTCTTCTCTTCTGCAATGATCAGAGTCTCGGCCAGATTAGATCCGGCCGTGGCACATGCCATTGAGCGCTTGTAATCACCAATGATGGTAATCACTCCTCTGGGCTCCAGCATCTTCATATTGAGATATGCCATATGAGTAGAAGCCATGAACTTTGCCAATGCCGGCCTACCCAGAAACGCATGGTAAGGACTGTCTAGATCCACCACCTCGAACATGAGGTTCTCCACCCTGCAGTTATCCCGATTGCCAAACATGACATCTATCCGGATTTTGCCCATCGGCGTACATGAAATCCCGGGCACAATGCCGTGGAATGTCGTCTTGCTTGGCTCCAGCATATTCTCCTTGATGCCCAACTTCTGCATCGTATCTCGATACATGATATTAATGATGCTCCCATTGTCAATCAGGACCTTGCTGAACCTCACATTGTTAGCCGGCCCGACAAATGTCGGATCCATCACCAGAGCATATCCGCCGGGGTTTGGCATGATCTTGGGGTGATCTCCCTGTCCCAGTGATGCGTGGTAAATAACCAGCCCGTTGGGAACCCCAAGAGGAAGGTGTGATGAGTATAGCAGCTAGTTTTCCCTCAGTTAAGAAACCAAGGTATGTCGATCAGGAGAAGAGCAGACAATACGACTGAAGGTGATGCGTACTGGCTTAGTAACACTCCAACAAGGGCGCCGTTTAGGACACTTGTTGACTCATCTTCAGCCAATAGCAACGCGGAACCTGCACACAACACAACCAAGTACTTTGTTCCCAACTTGCGATGAGGTTGTTAATCTCACCGGTTTGCTTGAAACAAAGGGTATGAGCGTATCGAGTGGAAAGTGATAATAGTATGCGAGTAAAGTAAACAGTGCGAGTAAAGTAAATAGATGATAGCAATATGATGGAAATAGGACCGGGGTCCACAGTTCACTAGTGGTGTCTCTCCATAAGATAAATAACACATGCTGGGTAAACAAATTACAGTTGGGCAATTGATAGAATAAAGATAACGTGATATGTCAAGAAGATCACTATGCGATTTACTCTGGGCATTACAACAAAATACATAGACCGCCATCCAACTGCATCTATGACTAATAATCCACTTGTGGCGAATCAATCCGAGAACTCCACAAGTATTAAGTTGCGAACAACAGATAATTGCATTAAGCAAAGTGTGTAATGTAAACAAAGCATATGCCCTTGAGCATATGAATGTTGTTTTCTCCCTAGTAGCAACAGCACATCTACAACCTTAGAGGTTTCTGTCACTCCCCCGGGTTAAATAGAGGCATGAACCCACTATCGAGCATAAATACCCCCTCTTGGAGTCACTAGCAACTACTCGGCCAAGATAGCTACTAACAACAGAGAGCATGCAAGATCATAAACAACATAGAGATAACAAAAGATATATTTCAGTATAGCAACTCAATCATAACACCAATATTCATCGGATCCCAACAAACCAAACATGTAGAATTACATAACGGTGATCTCAATCATGTAGGGCAGCTCATGAGATCTAAACATGAAGCACATGGTGGAGGAGACAACCATCTAGCTACTGCTATGGACCCATAGTCCAAGGTAGACTACTCACTCATCGCTCCGGAGGAAAGCATGGCGATGAAGAAGACCTCCGGTGGTGATTCCCCTCTCCGGCAGGGTGCCGGGAAGTGCTTCTGGACCCTCCCGATCTTCGGGTCGACGGTGGTGGCGGATCGCGATGTGTTCTGGAAAATTGATCGGGTACTTAGGTTTTTTCCGTTGGGGGGTCTTTATAGGCAAAGGGGCATCGTCAGGAGTGGACTGAGGCGGTTTCGCACGTAGGAGGCGTGGCCAGGGCCTGGGCCGCGCCGCCCTGGTGTGTGGCCACCTCGTGGCCCCACTCCGTCTCCTCTTCGGATCTCTGGAAGCTTCCGGGAAAAATAAGACTTCAGGAACTTGTTTCGTCCAATTCCGAGAATATTTCCTGTGTATCACTTCTGAAACACAAAAATAGCAGAAAACAGGGAACTGGCACTGTGGTGACTTGTTAATAGGTTAGTTCCGGAAAATGCACAAAAGTGCCACGAAGTGTAACGAAACAGTAGGCAAATGGTGTAAAAACAAGCATGGAGCATCAAAAATTATAGATACGTTTGAGAAGTATCAAGCATCCCCAAGCTTAACTCCTGCTCGTCTTCGAGTAGGTAAGTGATAACAAAAGAATAATTTTTGAGGTGACATGCACCTACACAATCTTGATCATATATGTAAGCATTTGTGAGCTGGGATCATAAGAACTTAAAACATGGGCATGAAGATATAATCTTGACAATAAGAACTTAGCAACCATGTTATAAACATGAAAATGAACACAAACAAAAGATCATGAAAATGAAACAATGAAAGTCAAACGTGTGTTCAAATCATAAGGAAAAAATATACAAATGGTTTTCAGCTTGTCCTTCAAGGAGAGCAAAACATAAATGCATAGGACACCTTCAAGTTTAAGAGGGCGACTAGATACAAATAATTTGAGAACAAGTGAAACCAACAATATGAATCAATCAATAGAAACTTTGGGACAATGCACATTATACTAAGAATGACAACTTTGCTCTCTTATGGTGCATAAAGAAAGAAGGTGGTGACTCAACAAAAAAGTAAAAGAAAGGCCCTTCGCGGAGGGAAGCACTGATTGCAAGTTTTATAACCTTCAAAAATTATGGTACTTACCGGCTTTGAGCTCTCATTGCCCCCATCATAAGCATCTTGAATGGTTAAAGTTAATGCGAGAACAATTATGATGCATATGCTTGACAAATCATAAGTCGAAAACCTCGTGTCCCATGAATACGAGTACCCAAACCTCATGCTACTCAACTTAGAGTCCCAAGCAAGGCTCTTGTCATTGTAAGTATATATGTATCATCGAAAACCGCCAACGGGGTACCTCCATGCCCGATGACACGGAACAAGCCCACATCAAAATGACAGGACAAGCAGACAATGAACACCTCGACATCTCTTTTATTTGCCATTTGTTTAGCTTTTTATTGTGAGATGCGTCGTCGAATGTCCACCATGGGTATGCTGCAAATTTCCACCATGAATTATGCATGGCTTAGATTGGCGGCACAGCCGTTTCCCTAACACATATACAAACTCCATGATCCCCGCAAGATTCCCAATTCATTTCACACCGCGGGCATCCATAAACAAAAGATCACGATATCAACTCAAATAAGAAGTGCAATGTTGAAAGCTTGCCCCATGACTGCATGGATGGGCTAGAATCCAACTTACAAATTGCAAGCATAACAACTCAACATAAGAGACCACAATGTCAAATTTTAAGAGCAGGAAAAAGTAAAGTGTGCCTTCCGGTTCGTGAGAGCTTTACTGACCAATTTTCGCATAACACTGGTAAGAGTTTAATTTGAAGAGAAGATAAAAGCAAGTCAAATTTACTTGGAATAGCAAATTGCTAGTAGGTATGTATGGTGGACACTTTGGAAAACTTTGGCTTTTAGGAGTTGGATGCACGAGTAGATCTCATACTCAGTACAAGGCGAGGGCTAGCAAAAGACTGGGAGCGACCAACTAAGAGAGCAATAATGGCCATAATCATGCAAAGCGACAAAGCGACATTAAAAGAAGCATAAGATGGCATCAAAAGTCATAAACTAAATGATCATAGAGGCTATTGGTGACTTTTTAAGAGTCTAACATGTGTGAGCATGCGCCAAGTCAACCCAAATAAAACATCAAGGAGAAAACCAAAATAATGCTTCCATACAATAAAAACAACGCATGATTTTTCAAAGGCTCATTAAGCAATCTCAGTTATTTGAGACAAGTCATGCTACAGCAAAACCACTAAGCATACTATCAAAAAGACATCAAGCATGACATGAAAAAGCCTAAGCCGCAGTCTACACAAGCTCCTTCTTGTACCACTATTTTGCACAAAGCTTTTTCTCTTTTCCAACACCACTTGAAATTTTTAAAGACACCTCTTTTGATGAAAACCTATAAAGATCAGAGGCAAAAATACACCTTGATAAAAGGATATGACAAGGTCTGAACGCAAATCAAGGCAAAAATGAAAACCAAAAGCAGTAGCGGAAAAAGAAGAACACTCGGTTTTTGATAAGAATGAAAACTAGAGTGTTCTTGGCAAATGAAAAGCACGGCAACTTCTCCAAAAGAAATTTGTTGGGGTACAACCATTTATTGCAGCAAACAAAACTAAGCTAACTAAGAAAACTAAAATAACTGACGCTCCAAGAAAAACACATAGTGCATGAAGCAATAAAAATATAGTGTTTTGAAAGGTGACCTGATTTTTGCCGATGAAGAAGGGGTGCCTTGGGGGCCTCCCCAAGCTTTGATGCTTGTACTTCTTGGATATTTCTTGGGGTGATGCATGGGCATCCCCAAGCTTGAGCTTTTGTCCATTCTTCAACTCATCTCATCATTCTCCAATCCCTACACTTGAAAACTTCCTTCATACAAAACTAAACATAATTCTATTAGCAACATTGGTGTACCATAACATATAATCAACCTCTTTTTGCTTCAGGTTTCAACCCAAAACCACCACATATAAAGTATATACTACTGTAGCAACTTACCCAAAATTTCCGTGATCAAAAGAACTCAAAAAGAATGCGATAAAGCGCCAAACACAAATATTGGCAGAAATCTGTCAAAACAGAACAGCTGACAAAGGTCAAATTTTTGAGGGTTTTTTTGTTGCTCAAATCAAAAAGTGTTAAACTAACGAAAGTTTGGATATAACCTGGGGCATATGCACAAGAAATCGCAGGTCCAAAAGATACACAGAGAATTTATACGAATTTTTACGGTGCAGCACCGAAAACAGTTTCAGGACAACAACATCCCCAAATCTTTACCTCACTCGAATTAGAGGCTTCTCTTGGCACAACAATGAAATAAACAAGATAAGGAGTGGTCATTACAGTAGTAATGACTTCCAAGACTCAAATAAAATAAAAAGTACTGAAAATAAAACATTGGGTTATCTCCCAAGAGTGCTTTTCTTTAACGCCTTTGAGCTAGGCGCAGAAAATTGTGAATCAAGTAATATCAGAAGGAGCATTAAGATCGACTGCAGAGGTCTTGTCAATAACGCATCGTATTTCATCCACATAAGTTTTAGAAGACCCTTTGTGATCACGCTTTGGTTCACTCAAATCACTAAAAAGATTTTGGGGACAGATCCAGTCAAAATTATTTTCGAAAGCTTCACACAATCCCAAGAGCTTGCTAGGTATAGGTATTTCGGCTCCTTCATCGTTTGTACTAATAACCATTATAGGTGAACTGAGTTTATTAAAACGTTCAAGAACTTTACTAGCTTCAATAACAACATCTTTAAATTCTAGGCGCAAAGTTTCCAAGATAAAAGCTTTCTTTTTAGGATCTTCAATTTCATGAAGCTTAAGGAACATGTATTGCATAAAAGGATTAAGACTAGCAAACCTAGTTTCTAACATGTGAACTAAATAAGCAGAAGCAACTTCATAACTAGGAGCTAGCTCAACCAACGATTTTTCCTCAACTTCCTTATGCATACTAATGTGATTAAAGAACTCCTCAATGTTACTTTTTCCAATAATTGAACCACTACCTACTGAGAGGTCCTCCAATACGTACTTAGGGAACAGCATGATGAACTAAAAGTAAAGAAATAACAACTACCAAGGATTCTAATTTTTTTGGATTTTTGATATAAAATGATGCAAGTAAAAATAAAGTAAAGCAAAACAATAAAACAAAGTAAAGGATGTGTGTGCGAAAAACTCCCCTTACGGAGGTCTTCCACTCTTCCCCGGCAACGGCGCCAGAAAAAGAGCTTGATGCATGGTAAATAACCAGCCCGTTGGGAACCCCAAGAGGAAGGTGTGATGAGTATAGCAGCTAGTTTTCCCTCAGTTAAGAAACCAAGGTATGTCGATCAGGAGAAGAGCAGACAATACGACTGAAGGTGATGCGGACTGGCTTAGTAACACTCCAACAAGGGCGCCGTTTACGACACTTGTTGACTCGTCTTCAGCCAATAGCAACGCGGAACCTGCACACAACACAACCAAGTACTTTGTTCCCAACTTGCGATGAGGTTGTCAATCTCACCGGTTTGCTTGAAATAAAGGGTATGAGCGTATCGAGTGGAAAGTGATAATAGTATGCGAGTAAAGTAAACAGTGCGAGTAAAGTAAATAGATGATAGCAATATGATGGAAATAGGACTGGGGTCCACAGTTCACTAGTGGTGTCTCTCCATAAGATAAATAACACATGCTGGGTAAACAAATTACAGTTGGGCAATTGATAGAATAAAGATAACGTGATATGTCAAGAAGATCACTATGCGATTTACTCTGGGCATTACAACAAAATACATAGACCGCCATCCAACTGCATCTATGACTAATAATCCACTTGTGGCGAATCAATCTGAGAACTCCACAAGTATTAAGTTGCGAACAACAGATAATTGCATTAAGCAAAGTGTGTAATGTAAACAAAGCATATGCCCTTGAGCATATGAATGTTGTTTTCTCCCTAGTAGCAACAGCACATCTACAACCTTAGAGGTTTCTGTCACTCCCCCAGGTTAAATAGAGGCACGAACCCACTATCGAGCATAAATACCCCCTCTTGGAGTCACTAGCAACTACTCGGCCAAGATAGCTACTAACAACGGAGAGCATGCAAGATCATAAACAACATAGAGATAACAAAAGATATATTTCAGTATAGCAACTCAATCATAACACCAATATTCATCGGATCCCAACAAACCAAACATGTAGAATTACATAACGGTGATCTCAATCATGTAGGGCAGCTCATGAGATCTAAACATGAAGCACATGGTGGAGGAGACAACCATCTAGCTACTGCTATGGACCCATAGTCCAAGGTAGACTACTCACTCATCGCTCCAGAGGCAAGCATGGTGATGAAGAAGACCTCCGGTGGCGATTCCCCTCTCCGGCAGGGTGCCGGGAAGAGCTTCTGGACCCTCCCGGCCTTCGGGTCGACGGCGGCGGCGGATCGCGATGTGTTCTGGAAAATTGATCGGGTACTTAGGTTTTTTCCATCGGGGGGTCTTTATAGGCGAAGGGGCATTGTCAGGAGTGGACCGAGGCGGTCTCACACGTAGGGGGCGTGGTCAGGGCCAGGGCCGCGCCGCCCTGGTGTGTGGCCACCTCGTGGCCCCACTCCGTCTCCTCTTCGGATCTCTGGAAGCTTCCGGGAAAAATAAGACTTCAGGAACTTGTTTCGTCCAATTCCGAGAATATTTCCCGTGTATCACTTCTGAAACACAAAAACAACAGAAAATAGGGAACTGGCACTGTGGCGACTTGTTAATAGGTTAGTTCCGGAAAATGCACAAAAGTGCCACGAAGTGTAACGAAACAGTAGTAAAATGGTGTAAAAACAAGCATGGAGCATCAAAAAAATTAGATACGTTGGAGACGTATCACCCAGCCAATGGCCTGGTCAGACCAGTACATCAACTTCGGGACTGCCGACATAACGGTGTTAACTTCCAAGTTCCGCCGGTACAAACTCTGCTTGTCTGTTCTTTCGGTCTGAAAGACCATGTAGCTCTGATCGTGCTCCTTGTACTCATTCCGGCCCGCTGTTGGGCCTCCGGCATAGTATTCCGGATTATAGCTCTGATCAACTTGATTCACGCCGGCATTTTTGGCATTATTCTGATTTCTGGGATTAACCGGCCTGGGCGGAACTGCAACTGTATTTGCACCCGTCAACGGCGATGGAGCTGCCGGGATAGGTGGTCTAGCTGGTCCGAAGGGATCTGCACGACCTGCCAATATGTCGTCTAGCCATGAACAGTTTCTAGTCAAATAATTCGTCGGCTTACCCAGCTGAAATGTGTGAAACACACAAGGTTTGTCCATGGCCAAACCCACTGTATACTTCGGCCATTGCTTCTTCTGGCCAGCGCCGCCGCCGGCATTCTTGTTGATCTAGACATTCTTTTTCTGGAAGGGCTGCGCTTGCTGCTGCTGCTGAGGCTGCTGATAGCCCTCATATCTTGGACGCTGGCTACTGCCGGCGCCCCCTTGCTCTTCCTCCACGGCCGCTACTTGTGCCGAGCCATACCGATAATCCGGCCGGTCATCTCTCCTCTTGTTCCGGTTATCAGGGCGATAGAACTGCCCTGATCCCCCGGCGTTGTTGTTGTTCCGCTGGGTCTGCCCCTGTCCTTGTGAATCAAGGGTGGGCTGCATGGGATCTCCCAATGCATAACTGTTGGCAATCTTGATTGTTTCGGCCAACGTGGCCGGCATCTCCCTCTGAAGCTTTTGCCACAACATGGTGCCGTGCCGGCACCCCTGAGCGAACCACATGATGGCCGGCTGCTCCACAACTCCTTCGCAGGAATTGCGCAACGTGCACCACCTGGTCAGGTAGTCACGGTCGGTCTCATATTATCCTTGCCGGCAGTTAGCTAGCTGCTGCGGGTGGTTGGGTCTCTTGTAGGTACTGGTGAAGTTTGACACGAACTGCTCTTCAAAATCAACCCAGCCGTTGATACTTCCGGCCGGCAGATTATTCAGCCATATCCTGGCTGGTCCTTCAAGCATTTGCGGCACATATCGTACCGCCCATCTGAGGTTTCCTCCGGGGATGTTCATTGCAGTGGAGTAGTCCTCCAACCAATCTTCCGGCTTTGTACTGCCGTTATATGTCCTCGCGCCACGCGCGAGCTGAAAACAATAAGGTACCGGCTCACCCATAATCTGGGGTCCAAAGCACATAGGACCCGGAGCTCCTTGTCTCTCCACCAACTCTGACTGGTGAATTCTGTCCAGCTTGAAATGCGCATCATTCGCGGCCAAGGACCGAGGTCCTAACCGGGACGCAATTGGGCCCGCAATCATCTTTTGTTGCTGCTGCTCCGGCTGGTACTGCTCATTCTGCTGGCCTTGCTGATACTGCTGCTGCTGCTGATATCCCGTCCTTGCAAGGACGGAATTTCCATCATCTTCCCGATGTCTCGGCTGACCCGCGCCTTCCTGCTGCACCGCACATCCAGCGCCCTGTTGCTGATGCCGGGTAGCACTGTTACTCCGGCCACCACCGACCGAGCGTGCTCCTTGCCCGGCCGGCACATTCTGGCTGGCCTTCTTGCTGCCGACATTCTTGTCAGCTTGGTCGGCACTCTTCTGAACTATCGCTTGCTTTCCGGTGATTGCCGGATCATACACCTGGATCTGCTTGTCCCGGCGTCCAGAGGTCACACTTCCGGCACGCCGGGCGCTTGGATGCGGGGACGAAGCTTGGCCCTTCGACCTCACGCCGGCACCTCCCACCGACGCAATGTACTGGGATGCACCGGCACCTGGGTTTGCCTTCTTGAAAGCCTCCTGCTCCTTGGTAGCTTCAGACAAAAGATGGTTAAGCCAGGCCTGCTGCTCACGCAGTGCTTCGCCGGATAGATTAGATAAGTCCTTAGCTACCTCTCCTGCTGCTCTAAGGTTCTTTACTGGTGAGCTATAGATTACCTTAGGTACAGTACTAGTTGCACTATGACTCTTAGCTCTAGCATCTTTACCTAGCTCAGTGTTAAGATCTCTACCTCTAGTTCTAACTTCCTCTATCCGGCTAGGCCGGGTTACCACAGGAGTAAAACCATGGGCTGCCTCATACTCACGGAGTTGCCGGTTAAACCGTTCGCGCTCCTGCTGCATGGCTAGGGCCTCGTCGACGAGGGCCTGGTGAGATCCCTCCAGAATCTCCTTCGTCTGCTCTGGATCATCGCCGGATTGCACCAGCTCAAGAAGCCGATCGATGATGGGGAGGAGGGGCTGGCCCCTAGCCGGCACGCCGGAAGTGCCGGCCAGGTTCTCTGCACGCTCCAACGGAGGACGCGCTAACCTCTTGACCTTCTCCAGCTCCAGGGGAGTATCCGCTGCTACTGATTTGCCGGCACCACCTGCCGGCGGCGGGGATGTGCCGGCCATCATCACCTCTGCCGACTCTACTGGGCGAGCGCTATGCCCAGCGTGAGCCAGCAGATACGACGGAGGATCCACCGCCACCAGCACCTTTTTCCCGCAAACACTCTCAGTCCCCACGTACACCTCGTGGGAACCGAAAGACATGATCCGGCCATCCCTGGGGAATGGCCAGCCGCCGAGACATCCAGTGTTGTCGCTGATGAAGCTGAGCGAGCCTAGCCTCTGGACGAGGCCAGAGACCACGCACACCCCTAACGCCGCTATCACGGACCCTGTCTGAATGAACACTCCGCCCAGCATATCGATCTGCCCCACGATGGGTGCCAAATGTCGTCGTGGTAAAGAGTAAAGTGTGCCATCAGGTTCGTGAGAGCTTTACTGACCAATTTTCGCATAACACCAAAAAGAGTTTAATTTGAAGGATAGATAAAAGCAAGTCAAATGTACTTTGGAATAGCAAATTGCTAATAGGTATGTATGGTGGACACAATGGAACAACTTGGTTTTCAGGATTTGGATGCACGAGTAGAGCTCATACTCAGTACAAAATGAGGGCTAGCAAAAGACTGGGAGCGACCAACTAAGAGAGCAATAACGGCCATAATCATGCAAAGCGACAAAGCAACATTAAAAGAAGCATAAGATGGCATCAAAAGTCAAAAACTAAATGATCATAGAGGCTTATGGCGACTTTGTATGAGTCTAACATGTGTGAGCATGCGCCAAGTCAACCCAAATAAAGCATCAAGGAGAAAACCAAAATAATGCTTCCAAATAATTAAAACAACGCATAATTTTTTCAAAGGCTCATTAAGCAATCTCAGTCATTTGAGACAAGTCATGCTACAGCAAAACCACTAAGCATACTATCAAAAAGACATCAAGCATGACATGCAAAGGCCTAGGCCGCAGTCTACACAAGCTTCTTCTTGTACCACTTTTTTGCATAAAGCTTTTTCTCTTTTCCAACACCATTCGAACTTTTTATAAACCACTCTTTTTGATAAAAACCAACATGGACCAGAGGTCAAAATACACCTTGATAAAAATATATAGCAAGATCTGAACACAAATCAAGGCGAAAAACGAAAGCTAAACGCAGTTCTAAAAAAAGAGAACACTCGTTGAAACGATAAGAGTGAAAAACGGAGTGTTCTTGGCAAATGAAAAGCAAGGCAACTTCTCCAAAAGGAATTTGTTGAGGTACAACCATTTATTGCAGCAAACTAAACTAAACAAAACTGAAAACTAAAAACAACTGACGCTCCAAGAAAAACACATAATGCATGAAGCAATAAAAATATAGTGTGTTGAAAGGTGACCTGATTTTTGCCGATGAAGAAGGGGTGCCTCGGGGGCATCCCCAAGCTTTGACGCTTGTACCTCTTGGATGTTTCTTGGGGTGCGAGGGCATCCCCAAGCTTGAGCTTTTGTCCATTCTTTAACTCATCTCATCATTCTCCAATCCTTACACTTGAAAACTTCCTTCATACAAAACTAAACACAACTCTATTAGCAAGATTAGTGTAAGCATAACATTGAATCAACCCCTTTTTCTTCAGGTTTCAACTCAAAACCACCACATATAAAGCATATAATGCTGTAGCAACTTCCCCAAAAGTTCCGTGATCAAAAGAACTAAAAAAGAAAGCGATAAAGCGGCAAACACAAATAATGGCAGAAATCTGTCAAAACAGAACAGCTGAAAAAGGTAGAATTTTTAGAGGGTTTTCTGTTGCTCAAATCAAAAAGTGTTCAACTAACGAAAGTTTTTATATAACCTGGGGCATATGCACAAGAAATCGCAGGCCCAAAATATATTCTGAGAATTTTCACAAATTTTTACGGTGCAGCACCGAAAACTATTTCAGGACAGCAACATCCCCAAATCTTACCTCACTCAAATTAGAGGCTTCTCTTGGCACAAAAACGAAATAAAAAGGATAAGGAGAGGTTATTACAGTATTAATAACTTCCAAGACTCAAATAAAAGAAAAAGTACTGAAAGTAAAAACATTGGGTTATCTCCCAAGAGTGCTTTTCTTTAATGCCTTTGAGCTAGGCGCAGAAAATGCGAATCAAATAATATCAAGTGATGCATTAAGATCAACTGCAGAGGTCTTTTCAATAAGGCATTGTATTTCATCCACATAAGTTTTTGAAGACCCTTTGTGATCACGCTTTGGTTCACTCAAATCACTAAAAAGATTTTTGGGACAGATCCAATCAAAGTTATTTTCAAAAGCTTCATACAATCCCAAGAGCTTGCTAGGTATAGGTATTTAGGTTCCTTCATTGTTTGTACTAACAACCTTTATAGGTGAGCCGAGTTTATTAAAGCTCTTAAGAACTTTCCTAGCTTCAATGACAACATCGCTAAATTCGGTGCGCAAAGTTTCCAAGATAAAAGCTTTCTTTTCAGGATCCTCAATATCATGAAGCTTAAGAAACATGTGTTGCATAAAAGGATTAAGGCTAGCAAACCTAGCTTCTAACATGTGAATTAAATAAGCAGAAGAAACTTCATAACTAGGAGCAAGCTCAGCCAAAGACTTTTCCTCAACATCTTTATGCATACTAATATGATTAAAGAACTCCTCAATATTACTTCTCCCAATAATAGAACCACTACCTACCGAGAGATCCTCCAAAACGTACTTAGGGAACAACATAATAAACTAAAAGTAAAGAAATAACAACTATAAAGGATACTAATTTTTTTGTGTTTTTTGATAAAACGATGCAAGTAAATATAAAGTAAAACAAAACTTAAAACAAAGTAAAGGATGTGCGTGCGAAACTCCCCTTGCAGAAGTCTTATTTTTCCCCGACAACGGCGCCAGAAAAACTTGTTGGTGGCGCGGTGATGATGATGCAAGAAAGCTTGATTGCGTTTGTTGATGAAGTAAAATAACCGGCCAGTTGGAAACCCCAAGAGAAGGTTTGATGAATATAGCAGCAAGTTTTCCCTCAGTTATGAAACCAAGGTTATCAATCCAGTAGGAAAAATATAATACTCCAGAAGGTGATGCTTGCTAGCCTAGTGACACTCCAACAAGGGCGCCGTTAATGATTTCTTGTTAGCGCGTCTTCAACTATTAGCAATGTGAAACCTGCACACAACACAACCAAATACTTTGTTCCCAACTTACGATGAGGTTGTCAATCTCACCGGTTTGCTTGAAACAAAGGAATGAGCGTATCGAGTGGAAAGCAATAGTAGTATGCGAGTAAAGTAAACAGTGCGAGTAAAGTAAACAGGTGATAGCAATATAATGGAAATAGGACCGGGGTCCACAGTTCACTAGTGGTGTCTCTCCATAAAATAAAATAAAATAACACAAGCTGGGTAAACAAATTACAGTTGGGCAATTGATAGAATAAAGACAACGTGCATATGTCGAGAGGATTACTATGAGATTTACTCTGGGCATTACAACAAGATACATAGACCGTCATCTAACTGCGTCTATGACTAATAATCCACTTGTGGCGAATCAATCCGAGAACTCCACAAGTATTAAGTTGCGAACAATAGATAACTGCATTAAGCAATGTGTGTAATGTAAACAAAGCATATGCCCTTGAGCATATGAATATTGTTTTCTCCCTAGTGGCAATAGCACATCTACAACCTTAGAGGTTTCTGTCACTCCCCCAGATTAAATAGAGGCATGAACCCAACTATCGAGCATAAATACCCCCTCTTGGAGTCACTAGCAACTACTCGGCCAAGATAGCTACTAACAACGGAGAGCATGCAAGATCATAAACAATATAGAGATAACATAAGATAATATTCAGCAAATCAACTCAATCATAACACCAATATTCATCGGATCCCAACAAACACAACATGTAGACTTACATAAAGGTAGTCTCGATCATGTAAAGCAGCTCATGAGATCTAAACATGAAGCACATGGTGGAGAAGACAACCAACTAGCTATTGCTATGGACCCATAGTCCAAGGTAGACTACTCACTCATCGCGCCGAAGGCAAGCATGGCAATGAAGAAGACCTCCGGTGGCGATTCCCCTCTCCGGCAGGGTGCCGGGAAGATCTTCTGGACCCTCCCGATCTTGGGTCCATGGCAGCGGCGGATCGCAATGTATTCTGGAAAAGTGATTGGGTCTTTAGGTTTTTCCCGTCGGGGGGTCTTTATAGGCGAAGGGGCAGCGTCAGAAGTGGACCAGGTGGGGCTCACCATAGGGCGGCGCGGCCAGGCCCTGGGCCGCACCCCCTGGTGGTGAGGCCGCCTCCTGGCTCCTTTCCGTCTCCTCTTCGGTTCTCTGGAAGCTTTGGTAAATTTCTGGATGTTCGGCTTTTGTTTCATCCAATTCTGAGAATATTTCCTGTGTAACTTTTCTGAAACACAAAAATAGCAGAAAACATGGAACTGGCACTGTGGCATCTCGTTAATAGGTTAGTTCCAGAAAATGCATAAAAATGCCATGAAGTTTAACGAAACACTAAGCAAATGGTGTAAAAACAAGCATGGAGCATCAAAAATTATAGATACGTTAGAGACGTATCAGAGCTCTACTCGTGCATCCAACTCCTAAAAACCAAGTTGTTCCAATGTGTCCACCATACATACCTATTAGCAATTTGCTATTCCAAAGTACATTTGACTTGCTTTTATCTATCCTTCAAATTAAACTCTTTTGGTGTTATGCAAAAATTGGTCAGTAAAGCTCTCACGAACCTGATGGCACACTTTACTTTTCTCGTTCTTAAAAATTTGACATTGTGGCTCTCTTATGTTGAGTTGTTATGCTTGCAAGTTGTAAGTTGGAAATTAGCCCAGCCATGCCGTCACGGGGCAAGCTTTCAACATTGCACTTCTTATTTGAGTTGATATCGTGATCTTTTGTTTATGGATACTCGCGATGTGAAATAATTTGGGAATCTTGCGGGATCATGGAGTTTTTATACGTGTTAGAGAAACGCCTGGGCCGCTAATCTAAGCCATGCATAATTCATGGTGGAAATTTACAGCATGCCCATAGTGAACATTCGATGACACATCTCAAAATAAAAAGCTATACCAATGGTAAATAAAAGAGATGCCGAGGTGTTCCATGTCATCGGGCACGGAGGTACCCCATTGGCGGTTCTCGATGATACGTGTATACTTACAATGACAAGAGTTTGCTTGGGACTCTAAGTCAAGTAGCATGAGGTTTGGGTATTCGTACTTCACGGGACACGAGGTTTTCAACTTATGATTTGTCAAGCATATGCTTCATAATTGTATTCGCATTAACTTTAACCACTCAAGATGCCTATGATGGGGTAATGAGAGCTCAAAGCTAGTAAGTACCATAATTTTTGAAGGTTTATAAAACTTGCAATCACTGCTTCCCTCTGCGAAGGGTCTTTCTTTTACTTTTATGTTGAGTCACCACCTTCTATCTTTATGCATCGTCTAAGAGAGCATAGTTGTCATTCTGAGTATAATGTGCATTGTCCCAAAGTTTTCATTGATTGATTCATGATGTTGGTTTCACTTGTTCTTAAATTACTTGTATCTAGTCGCCCTCTTAAACTTGAAGGTGTCCTATGCATTTATGTTTTGCTCTCTCATGAAGGACAAGCTGAAAACCATTTGTATGTTTTTCCATATGATTTGAACACACATTTGACTTTCATTGTTTTATTTTCATGATCTTTCGTTTGTGTTCTTTTCATGTTATAATATGGTTGCTAAGTTTCTTCTACCAAGATTATATCTTTCATGCCCATGTTTTAAGTCCTTTTGATCCCAGCACTCAATGCTTTACATAGATGATCAAGATTGTGTATGTGCATATCACCTCAAAAATTATTTCTTTTGTTATCACTTACCTACTCGAGGATGAGCAGGAGTTAAGCTTGGGGATGCTGATACGTCTCAAATGTATCTATAATTTTTGATGCTCCATGCTTGTTTTTACACCATTTTATTAGTGTTTCGTTACACTTCGTGGCATTTTTATGCATTTTCTGGAACTAACCTATTAACAAGATGCCATAGTGCCAGTTCCCTGTTTTCTGCTGTTTTTGCATTTCAGAAAAGTTACATAGGAAATATTCTCAGAATTGGACGAAACAAAAGCCGAACATCCAGAAATTTACCGAAGCTTCCAGAGAACCGAAGAGGAGACAGAGAGGGGTCATGATACGTCTCCAACGTATCCATAATTTTTGATGCTCCATGCTTGTTTTTACACCATTTGCTTAGTGTTTCGTTACACTTCATGGCATTTTTATGCATTTTCTGGAACTAACCTATTAACGAGATGCCACAGTGCCAGTTCCCTGTTTTCTGCTGTTTTTGTGTTTCGGAAAAGTTACACAGGAAATATTCTCGAAATTGGACGAAACCAAAGCCAGTCGTCCAGATATTTCACGGAGCTTCCAGAACACTGAAGAGGAGACGGAGCCGGACCAGAGGGCGGCCACACCACCAGGGGGCGCGGCCCACCCATAGCCCACGCTGGCCTGTGGTGTGGGCCCCCTGGTCCACTTCAGACGCCGCCTCTTTGCCTATAAAGACATCCCGACGGGAAAAACATAAAGACCCGATCACTTTTCCTGCACACATCGCGATCCGCCGCCGTCGTCGACCCGAAGATCGGGAGGGTCCAGAAGCTCTTCCCGGCACCCTGCCGGAGAGGGGAATCGCCACCGGAGGTCTTCTTCATCGCCATGCTTGCCTCCGGCGTGATGAGTGAGTAGTCTACCTTGGACTATGGGTCCATAACAGTAGCTAGATGGTTGTCTTCGCCACCATGTGCTTCATGTTTAGATCTCGTGAGCTGCCTTACATGATCGAGATCACCGTTATGTAATTCTAGATGTAGCTAGTTGGGAACAAAGTATTTGGTTGTATTGTGTGCAGGTTCCACGTTGCCGCTCGCAAAGCAAAGCTTGGACGAGGCGCCCTATAAATTGTCCGGAGCTGTCGCGAAGCTAGCGGGCATCACCTTCGGTCGTTTGTCTCCCTCCTACTGGATTGACTACCTTGGTTTCATAACTGAGGGAAAACTTGCTGCTATATTCATCAAACCTTCTCTTGGGGTTTCCAACTGGCCGGTCATTTTTACTTCATCAACAAACGCCAACAAGTTTTCAGGCACTATCATCACCACGCCATCACGCCACAGGCCGCCCACACAACAGGGCGGCGCGGCCCAGGCCCTGGCCGCGCCCCCTATGTGTGAGGCCGCCTCGGTCCACTTTTGACGCTGCCCCTTCGCCTATAAAGACCCCCCCAACGGGAAAAACCTAAACACCCGATCACTTTTCCGGAAACATATCGCGATCCACCGCTGTCGTCGACCCGAGATCGGGAGGATCCAAAAGCTCTTCCCGGTACCCTGCCGGAGAGGGGAATCACCACCGGAGGTCTTCTTCATCGCCATGCTTGCCTCCGGCGCGATGAGTGAGTAGTCTACCTTGGACTATGGGTCCATAGCAGTAGCTAGTTGGTTGTATTCTCCACCATGTGCTTCATGTTTAGATCTCGTGAGCTGCTTTACATGATCGAGACTACCGTTATGTAATTCTACATGTTGTGTTTGTTGGGATTCGATGAATATTGGTGTTATGATTGAGTTGATGTGCTGAATATTATCTTATGTTATCTCTATGTTGTTTATGATCTTGCATGCTCTATGTTGTTAGTAGCTATCTTGGCCAAGTAGTTGCTAGTGACTCCAAGAGGGGGTATTTATGCTCGATAGTGGGTTCATGCCTCTATTTAATCTGGGGGAGTGACAGAAACCTCTAAGGATGTAGATGTGCTGTTGCTACTAGGGGAAAACAACATTCATATGCTCAAGGGCATATGCTTTGTTTACATTACACACTTTGCTTAATGCAATTATCTGTTGTTCACAACTTAATACTTGTGGAGTTCTCGGATTGATTCGCCACAAGTGGATTATTAGTCATAGATGCAGTTGGATGGCGGTCTATGTATCTCGTTGTAATGCCCAGAGTAAATCTCATAGTGATCCTCTCGACATATGCATGTTGTCGTTATTCTATCAATTGCCCAACTGTAATTTGTTTGCCCAGCATGTGTTATTTTATCTTATGGAGAGACACCACTAGTGAACTGTGGACCCCAGTCCTATTTCCTTTATATTGCCATCACCTGTTTACTTTACTCGCACTGTTTACTTTACTCGCATACTATTATCACTTTCCACTCGATACGCTCATACCCTTTGTTTCAAGCAAACCGGTGAGATTGACAACCTCATCGTAAGTTGGGAACAAAGTATTTGGTTGTGTTGTGTGCAGGTTCCACGTTGCCGCTCGCAAAGCAAAGCTTGGACGAGGCGCCCTATAAATTGTCCGGAGCTGTCGCGAAGCTAGCGGGCATCACCTTCGGTCGTTTGTCTCCCTCCTACTGGATTGACTACCTTGGTTTCATAACTGAGGGAAAACTTGCTGCTATATTCATCAAACCTTCTCTTGGGGTTTTCAACTGGCCGGTCATTTCTACTTCATCAACAAACGCCAACAAGTTTTCAGGCACTATCATCACGACGCCATCACGCCACAGGCCGCCCACACAACAGGGCGGCGCAGCCCAGGCCCTGGCCGCGCCCCCTATGTGTGAGGCCGCCTCGGTCCACATCTGACGCTGCCCCTTCACCTATAAAGACCCCCCGACGGGAAAAAACTAAACACCCGATCACTTTTCCGGAAACATATCGCGATCCGCCGCTGTCGTCGACCCAAGATCGGGAGGGTCCAAAAGCTCTTCCCGGCACCCTGCCGGAGAGGGGAATCGCCACCGGAGGTCTTCTTCATCGCCATGCTTGCCTCCGGCGCGATGAGTGAGTAGTCTACCTTGGACTATGGGTCCATAGCAGTAGCTAGATGGTTGTCTTCGCCACCATGTGCTTCATGTTTAGATCTCGTGAGCTGCCTTACATGATCGAGATCACCGTTATGTAATTCTAGATGTTGTGTTTGTTGGGATCCGATGAATATTGGTGTTATGTTGAGTTGATGTGCTGAATATTATCTTATCTTATCTCTATGTTGTTTATGATCTTGCATGCTCTCCGTTGTTAGTAGCTATCTTGGCCAAGTAGATACTAGTGACTCCAAGAGGGGGTATTTATGCTCGATAGTTGGGTTCATGCCTCTATTTAATCTGGGGGAGTGATAGAAACCTCTAAGGTTGTAGATGTGTTGTTGCCACTAGGGAGAAAACAACATTCTTATGTCCAAGGGCATATGCTTTGTTTACATTACACACTTTGCTTAATGCAGTTATCTATTGTTCACAACTTAATACTCATGGGGTGTTCGGACGATATCCCCGTGGGTGGATTATTAGTCATAGATGCAGTTGGATGGCGGTCTATGTATTTTGTTGTAATGCCCAGAGTAAATCTCATAGTGACCCTCACGACATATGCACGTTATCTTTATTCTATCAATTGCCCAACTGTAATTTGTTTACCCAGCATGTGATATTTATCTTATAGAGAGACACCACTAGTGAACTGTGGACCCCGGTCCAATTTCCTTTATATTGCTATCACATGTTTACTTTACTCGCATTGTTTACTTTCTCGCATACTACTATTGTTTTCCACTCGATACGCTCATACCTTTGTTTACAGCAAACCGGTGAGATTGACAACCTCATCGTAAGTTGGGAGCAAAGTATTTGGTTGTGTTGTGTGCAGGTTCCACGTTGCTACTAGTTGAAGACGCGCTAACACGTTATCATTAACGGCGCACTTGTTGGAGTGTCACTAGGCTAGCAAGCATCACCTTCTGGAGTTTGGCTTTTTCCTGGATTCGACAAACCTTGGTTTCTTACTGAGGGAAAATTTGCTGCTGTACTCATCATACCTTCCTCTTGGGGTTCCCAACTGGACGGTGAAATTACATCAACACCGTGCCGCATCAAAAATCTTATGTTGCTCAAATCGAAAAGTGCAAAACTAATGAAAGTTAGGCAATAACCTAGGTCATGTGCACAGGAAATCGCAAATCAAAAAGTCATTCTGAGAATTTTCACGAATTTTTATGGTACAACGCAGAAATCTATTTCAGGGCAGCAACTTCCCCAAATCTTACCTTCCTCCAATTTGAGGTTCTTCTTGGCACAAAAATGAAATAAAAATGATAAGGAGAGGTCATTACAATAGTAATAACTTCCAAGACTGAACAAAAAGAAAAAGTACTCAAAAGAAAACATTGGGTTATCTCCCAAGAGTGCTTTTCTTTAACGCCTTTGAGCTAGGCACAGAAAGTGGAAATCAAGTATTCTCAAATGAAGCATTAAGATCAATAGCAGAAGTCTTTTCAACAAGGAATTGTATTTTATCCAAATGAGTTTTTGAAGATCCTCTATGAACACTCTTTGGTTCACTACTTTCATCAAAAGGGTTTTCAGGAACAATCCAATTAAAATTCTTTTCCAAAGCTTCATGCATCCCTACGAGTTTGAAAGGTATTGGTACTTTGATTTCTTCCTTATTTGTACCAATAACCTCTACACGTGAGCCAAGCATATTAAAACGCTCAAAAACTTTCCTAGCTTCTATAACAACATCTCTAAATTCTTTATGCAAAGTCTCTAAGATAAAATCTTTCTTTTGGGAGTCTTCAATATCATGAAGCTTAAGAAACATTTGATGCATAAAGGGATTAAGGTTAACAAACCTAGCCTCCAACATGTGAACTAAATAAGCAGCTGCAACTTCATAACTAGGAGCAAGTTCGGCTAAAGATCTATCCTCAACATCTTTGTGCTTACTGACATGATTAAAGAACTCCTCGATGTTATCTTTCCCAACTGTAGAACCACTACCTATTGAAAGGTCTTCCAGGACGTACTTAGGGAACAATATAATGAACTAAAAGTAAAAGTAACGAAATACCAACTATAAAAGAAACTAATTTTTTTGTATATTTGATAAAAATATGCAAACAAAAATAAAGTAAAGAAACTAAGCAAAACAATAACAAAGTAAAAGGTTGGAAGCGAGAGACTCCCCTTGCAGAAATCCTCTTTCTCCTCGGCAACGGCGCCAGAAAAATGCTTGATGGTGCGTGGTAGGCACCCAGTTGGGAACCCCAAGAGGAACGTATGATGAGCACAGCAGCAAGTTTCCCTCAGTATGAAACCAAGGTTTAATCGAACCAGTAGGAGAAAGAACCAACTTCCGAAGGTTGATGCTAGCTGGCTTGGCGACAGCTCCAGACAATTTATATATGGCGCCTTATCTGGGGCGTAGCTTTGCACCAACAGCAACGTGGAACCTGCACACAACACAACCAAAGTACTTTGCCCCAACTAACAGTGAGGTTGTCAATCTCACTAGTTTGTTGTAAACAAAGGATTAAACGTATCGCGTGGTAAAAGATATTTGTTTGCGAGAAAGTAAATAATGCTTGTAAGAAGTAAATGGTAATATGAAAATAATGGACCGGGTCCACAGTTCACTAGAGGCGTCTCTCCATAAAGATAAATAACATACTGGATAAACAAATTACAGTTGGGCAATTGATAGAATAAAGAATACAAACAATGCATGTACATGTCATGAGTATCACTATGAGATTCACTTGGGCATTACAACATAATACATAGACCGTAATCCAACTGCATCTATGACTAATAATCCACCCGCCGGATATCATCCGAACAACCGTTGGGTATTAAGTTGCAAGCAACAGATTATTACCTTAAGCAAAGTGTGTAATGTAAACAATACAAATGTCCTTGAACACAAGATTTTTTCTTTTCTCCCTAGTAGCAACAGCACATCTACAACCTTAGAAGTTATTGTCACTCTCCCAGATTACTAGAGGCATGAACCCACTATCGAGCATAAATACTCCCTCTTGGAGTCACTAGCATCTACTCGGCCAAGATATCTACTAGCAACGGAGAGCATGCACGATCATAAACAACATAGAGATGATAAATCACAAATCAACTTGACATAGTACTCAATATTCATCGGATCCCAACAACACAACATGTAGAATTACATAACGATGATCTTGATCATGATAGGCAGCTCATAAGATCTAAACATAAAGCACATGGAGGAGAAGACATCCATCTAGCTACTGCTATGGACCCGTAGTCCAAGGTAGACTACTCATACATTACTCCGGAGGCAGGCATGGTGATGAAGAAGGCCTCCGGTGGTGATTCCCCTCTCCGGCAGGGTGTCGGGAAGAGCTTCTGGACCCTCCCGATTTCGCGTCGAGGATGGCGACGGCTTGCAGTATGTTTTCTGGAAAAGAGTTCGATGCCTAGGGTTTTCTCGTCGAGGAGAATATATAGGCGGAAGGGCGATGTCAGGGCGTGGACCAGGGGTCCACACCACCTGGTGGCGCGGCCAGGGGGTGGCCCGCGTCACCCTATGGTGCAGCTGCCCTCTGGCCCCCCTCTGTCTCTGCTTTGGACTCCGTCTCGTGTCAGGAAAAATATGAACTTCAGATTTTGTTTCGTCCAATTCCGAGAATATTTCCCGTGTAATTTTTCTGAAACACAAAAATAGCAGAAAACAGGGAACTGGCACTGTGGCATCTCATTAATAGGTTAGTTTCAGAAAATGCATAAAAACATCACGAAGTGTAACAAAACACAAAGCAAATAGTGTATAAACAAGCATGGAACATCAAAAATTATAGATACGTTTGAGACGTATCAGCACACATCTCGACAATAGTGATAAAAAGGAAACCGATGGGGAAGGCATCCCGTGGCAGCAGACTATTATTCTTGGAAAAATTGCAATATTCTTCTTGCTTTGTAGGGAATCAGACAAATCTTCATAAAAACTAGAGCTTAATCATAGCTTTCCTCAAGGGCGTACCAAGGTTATGGTAGCTAGGGTTAAAGGACACACAAAAGGGTTTATTTGACAATGTTCATTTATTTATAGTGTATGACACACTATACTCTAGATGCAAAAACAAGTGTTTTAGATAGTTACGCCAGGTCATTTTTTTGTTCTAGGTCCGCCCTTGGCTTTCCTTATCCAAGGTGGTCAATGTAAACTCTAGAAAGTGACTATTTTATTTGGGCCTGACATGATTCAACTTATTTGATTTATTGGAATTTGTTTTATTTTCTTTGTCAAGGGGAAAATAATACTACATTGAAATACGATGACACCAAAAGTATGACCTAGTAGTTCGGTAAGTATATAAAAAAGTTTGACGGAACCTATCAACGTGGGATCTAGTTGTGAATACCTCAACGCGAGGTGCTCCAAGATGAAAACGGTGCATAATTTGGGTGAACGGTTCTCAAGACATTTTATTTAAAAAAATTAAATCTCAAGGGAAAAACTGAGACAAACCCACCCTTTCGTCTCTCTCTCTCTCTCTCTCATCCTTCGTCTCCGTTTTACTTTTTCTTATAAAAAGTGTGAGTAGTGAGCCTATTTTTCAGCAGTATCCTAGCACCACAATGCAACACATGTAAGGCTGAACTTTTTTTTTAGTTATATAAGACAGACCTGCGTGAAGGTAGTCTTTTTTTTTATTTCAGAACAAATAGAACAGAGAGCCGTTTGCTAAATGGGCCCAACGTGTTAGTTTTTTTAGAGAGCCCAACATGTTAATGCATTGCCATGCAGCCGTTCCTTCTTCCGGCCCAGCCAACACACGCCCGCAGGCCACAGCCCGCAGCCCACAGGATTGTTATCCTGTCCCGTCCGTCTCCCCGCGTCCGTAGCCGTCGTCCGCCCTATACCTGGGCATGTTTTCGGGCCGGGCCGGGCCGGGTCGGGCCGGGCCGGCAAAAAGCCCGACTCAAAAATCTGCTGCCCAGGCCCGGCCCGGCCCGACTGTCGGGCCGTGTTTTGCTACCCAAGCCCGGCCCATCGGGCCAAAAAAACGTCGGGCTGTCGGGCCGTCGGGCCGGGCCTTCCTAAAATCTGCCAAATCTTCTGCCCAAGCCCGGCCCGACTAGTCAATCGGGCCAAATTTCTCTGCCCAGGCCCAGCCCGTCGGGCCAAAATAAGAGGTCGGGCCGGACCATTTTCGGGCCGGGCCGGGTCGGGCCGTCGGGCCGGGCTGCCCATGCTCAGGTATAGTCCGCCCGCTCGCGCCGTCCAAGGCCAGCACGGGCGGAGCAACCGAAGCATCCAGAACACGCCGAGCGCGACCGTCGGATCCGCACTCCACCGTCAGCACGCCGATCGGAGCCGTGGACGGCAGATCCGACAGAGGTCCCCTGCCGCCTCGTGGCGTTTACAGTCAAAACCGATAGCTGTACTGCACGCTGCGTTCCTCTCCCCAATCCGTATCCCAGCCCCCCGTGACCGTTCCATCTCATCTCCACGCTCGTCTCCTTCGCCTTCGTCGCCTCGGCCGGCTCCGGGCTGCAGCTCCATTCTACTGGGTCAGTCACTCCTCTGCTGTGCTCTTCTCGTAATCTCATCCCGTCTTCCCAATCCTTGCATTGCATCCTCGGCTTAGCTACGCAGCAATGTCCGAGTCTTGTTTTTCCTGGATTTGGGCGAGGGCGGCATAGTGGCCTTGGGTCGGATGAACCCAACGGCTTTTTTGTGGAACTCTGGTCGTCAATTGGCGTTCGTACTAGCTAGTTTGAGACCCCTGTAGTGCAAATGTGCGATGAGGTAAACCACATGGTCATCTTTCCTGGCTCTGCCGCCCATGCTCTGCCCCACTCTAGTGAATGTGTTTCCCTGGTTTGCTCCAGATTCAGGTTTTCTTTTAGATAAGATCCAGATTCAGGTTTACTTACATAGGCTGTCCAAATTAGTATGTTCGCTTGTGACAATGCATCCTGCTCTCCACGCTCCAGCTTTCTTAAGTGGGGATAAGCATGCGGTGCATCGGTAGTTCTGAATTGCTTGTTTATGTACCAGCCAAATGTACTAGTCCAAGTGTCCAGCACAGGGAATGCAATTTTTCTCTCATGAGGAGAAGTAACATTACTTTTGTTTTCACATCAGCAGTAGTGCGACCTAGCTTACGGCAAAGAGCCACAACCTTATCGCCAATAATTTGAATTACTGTTGTGTGTGGATAATATACAGTACATGCTGCCGTAGATGCCAATGCTTACTCTTATCGGCATTACTTATGTCGTAAGGGTTTCGGCTTGCTCTGAAAGGGCTTTGCGGTCAAAAGGAACTCTAAAAGAGCTTGCATGATATGATATCATGGTAATTTCAAGTGCGGGTGACAAAGCTCCACATAGAGTTCCCCACATAAATGGAAAAGTTGGTTACCTGATATGTGTCGTGCGCCTGCAGTCTCATCCATATCCAAATCCAAACTACTAGTCTCGAAAAACTATTGGCTGGAATTTTCTGTACTTTTAGCAGGTGTAAGCCTAGAGTTTTGGAGTTCACTGTCAGGGATTAGAAAAATGATACGCGGTCATCAATCACTAATCAGCTTCTAGTGTCTACTTTTTTATGGCCTATTGAGATATTCTCCTGCTTTTTAATGAAAAAGAGGTCGACGGGGAGCATTAGAAATAGATATGCCAAACTTCTGTGATCAGACGGCATTGTTGCTATTTTGTAACTGCAACCTGCTAAGACTGTTAAGACGTATCTGTGACGCCTTACTTTATTGGCAATTGCTTTCTGCTCTATTCTTTAGTCAGAAATACTATTTTGGTTGCCTGGTCACATCCTATTGCTCTTAACACAATTTAATCTGAACTTCTGCTACTATATCGTATGCTAAGTTACCTTTTTTGTGTACGGTCTGCAAGCATAATTTGTGGATAGGTCTAACTGAAGTCTTGAGCTTTTAAGTGGCAGAGGACCAATCCTCTAGGGCTTAGATTCAAAGGATTTTCACATAAATTTTGGAGAACTAGAATCCTCCGCTGTTTGATTTTTGTAGGATCGAATACCATAATAAATTTCTAAAGATTCTTTTACACTACATGTCAAAGAAAATTATTCATCCACTAAAACCTCTTGGAAAGAATCATGTTTTTCCCGTGGTGCAATCCAACCTACTTTGGTTGAAGATTTAAAAAAATAGGATTTAAGTGGATATGGCTGCTATTATTGTGGTATTTGAATCTTGCGAACCAAAGAAGCTCTTTACTCATTATGTTTGGTCTTGGAGCTAGCTAGCAAATGAAAATGAAAATGGGTGTCCAGATATTTCTTAATTTTTCTTTGTGCCACTAAACCTTAATTTTTCTTTGTTGCTGATTACCATTTTTCAGATCTCAAACATTCAAGATGGCAACTACTTTCACAGCACCAATTCTCTGCAACTTCAGGGGCAACCCACGCCTACAGCTCCGTCCCCTGAACCTGAGCACCAGACAACCACTGCATTTGCAGCTGAGCCCGGCGAGGATCACGGCCACATTCTCAGGCTCCGGGGCGTCGTCGAGGGATTTCCGCGCGGCGGCCGTGTACAAGGTGAAGCTGATCGGTCCGGACGGGAAGGAGAGCGTGATCGACGTGCCGGAGGACAGCTACATCCTGGACGCGGCCGATGAGGCCGGCGTGGAGCTGCCCTACTCCTGCCGCGCCGGCGCATGCTCCACCTGCGCCGGCAAGGTCCTGGAGGGCGGAGTGGACCAGTCGGACCAGTCGTTCCTCGACGAGGCGCAGGTCGGCGCCGGCTACGCGCTCACCTGCGTCGCCTACCCCACCTCCGACTGCGTCATCGAGACGCACAAGGAGTCCGACCTGTACTAGCTTCTCCAGTCAACAAAGTAGTAGTTTCATCCAATCTTGACAGTGTGATCTGCATATGTAGCTGTCGCTGAATCTTAGCAAAATTTCATTCGCAGTTTTATCGCTGTCTACTTTAACCTGAGCAAGTGCGCACGCTCTTGTCTCTATGTCCTCCAGTGAACATCTCGGAATCTGTCGACCATCTTGAAGTAGACGGCCGCGGGCATTGCCGTGCTGCCTGCCGCATCAGTCGGTTTCAGGTTCGCCGCCGTTGCTGCGACGTCCATGAGCAAAAACGGGTGAATCTTTCCCAGATTGTTGCGCCGCACCAAGGAGCTCACGTCGCTGAAAGGCCTGCCGGTATATGGCGCCATTATCTTTTCGATAACTCTTTTGGTAGAGAAAGGAGTGTCACTCACTTGGGGATAAAGTTTACCGCCACCAAAATATTGGTCTCGAGTCTCGACAGCGTCAGTAGATGCCCAAGATATTGGTAGAGAAAGGAGTGTCACTCACTTGGGTTTAGGGTTTGCGCCTTTGGACTCCGAATTTTCTGTGGTCTTGGATGGTATGTGTTGGTTGGTTTATGGATCGTAAGTTTGAAGAACTGATGGACTTTTTGAGATCTAGTGCGAAGAAAAGCGATGATGTATTACAATTAGGGTCGGTACTATGTGTGCGTGTCGAAATTTGATTCCGTGTATCTGTACTGGATATCCCATCGGAGTTAGGTGTGCACTGTGGAAGGGAGAGAGCAACTGGCTGTACTTGGTCATGGGGGAGGGGAGACAAAAGTTGTGAAACAAAAGACGATGAACTGGCTGGACGACGATTTGTAGCGTAATGGTGCAGAATTATAGGTGCCAAATGGAGAAAAGGAATTGATGATTACGATGTTGTTCACATGGAGCGTGTCGAATTATTGTCATGCATCATAATTCATAAGATTGAGTCGTGGGTCTGAGCTAATGTGCCAATTCTAAGAGCTCGGTGTCTGGTTCGTTCGACTAAACGCATCCTTAAGAGAACATATGTTGGCTCTTCCAGGTAGTCTGGAAATCTGGGACTCGTATTTCTGAGCAGGTCTAATGGTTAGGAAGAAATACTTTTTTACTTTGGATATTTCTCGATTAATGATGGACCGCAGATATGATTTTGGGAGGATAGTTGGCTTGAAAATACCCCTCTCTCCTGCATTGTATAACATAGTGCAACACAAAAGTAATACCATTGCTACTATCATGGCTACCTCATCTCCAAATGTGTCGTTCAGACGAGGTTTAATAGGATGTACTACAATGTTTGGATTTTGTACAGCTGTCGCCTGGGATTGATGAATTTCAATGGAATCTACATGCCGATGGCACTTTTTCATAGATTCTTTATACAAAGCAATTATCCAATCTGACCAGTTGATAATAACAAGAAGATTTGGAAGATAAAGATAGCACTAAAGACCAAAAAATTGGCTGATATCTTTGTCGAGGAACTAGCATGGGAGTAGTAGATATGTTTTTTGTCATCAAGATGAGACGATTAAACACCTGTATTTCTCATGCACTTTGCCAAATCTATATGCTTAATCATCTAAGTAGCTTCTAATATGTATCCCCTCACTAGTGTACCTAACAAATTTGGGAATTCCGGCTAGCCGACGGCGAGGGCAACCTCTGGCTCAATTGAGCAGCCGAAGACTAGTAGGGTGCCCTAACAAAGGGAATCAAACTGGGAACCTTTGCAGAAATCGACGCCTTCTTCTTCGACGCTGATCGATGGGAAAACTTGACCTTGCCCTCACCTCTGAGTTCCCTGGATCGAGATGACTACGCTACGTAAGATGGTGCACATCCTGATAGTTTTAGAGCAACGAGAAGTAGCTTGTAGTGTAGTTTCAGTAGATGGTTGGAGTGGCTCGGCCGCAGTTGAGTTTGCCGGCGAGGTTTTCGACAACCATTCGATTCGAGATTTGCACCATCGGCATCGTCGTTACATTTTGAGAGTCGAATGCATCTAGCCTTATTTGCTGGGGGAGCAGTGAATTGGCGATGCCGTTGTTCACCGGCGCACTGTCAAAATCATCTCGGCGAGGTGACGTGGTAGTGGAGCCCACTTTCCAGGTTTGACTTGGTCTCGCCCGCGTGGCAGGTGACTCAGTCGATAGCCCCACCTGTCATTCACTAGAGTTAGATCACGGTTCGGTAGAAATGTATTGTTGACCATTACACCCCATCAGCCACTGGCCTAGACCCTGGACTCGTGTGTCAGTAAGTGTGGCTAGCTCTAGCCACAGTAACAAATGACAAATCCTATTTAATAAAATTCCATAAAATGAATAAAACTTGTAAAATCCATAAATAATACAATTCAAATTATAAAAATACAACTAAGGTATCAAAATGTTCAGAAAAATATGATCTATCTATTAACATCAAGATCTTATCCAAATAAATTGAAAACTTAGTAAAACCCTAATCATAAATTTCTTAAATTGATAATTCAAATAAATGTTTATTCCAGAAACCATAAATCACAAACAAATTGAAATTTAAACTTCACGGATGAAATAAAACACAATTTAATTTTTGAAGTAGAAAATCTACATCAATCCAAAATTCTAAATATTTCTTCCAAATAGTTTTCAAGGAAGAAGAAATTTAGAAAAAAATAAACTTGAATTTCAAATTCAATTTTTACTTAACTTTTAGACACCAACCTTGTGTTACCAAAAACTTTGACTATGATAATAAAACCATATGAGTGGATTTACTGTTTCTTTCAATAAAAGAAATGGTAATCATAATTTTTTTATGCTAAATATAGTATGAGTGAAAATAAATTATAAACATAGAAATTGATTAGAAACTATTACTCTTTACTACGAATGATCAAGTAAGAATTGTTAGACACCTCTAAATAACATGGGTAGTTATGAAATCATAAATATTTGCTTAAACAATATTCAAAGCTAGAAATTATGTTCCACACAAGAAAATGAATTAAAATAGGAAACCCTAACTACTTGATATAGTAGTGAATACTATTTAAACTTAAAAATAAATGTTCTTCAAAAGTTATTCTTTTTGCTACTTAAAGGAAAAAATCTCACTTATTTTTCTAAAACAACTCAAAAGGAATCTTAGTTGAGTGATAATAACCATCAACCAAGTATAACCATGCCATGTCTTATATTGTTGTTATGATATGAGTGAGAGTACCTATTTCTTGGGCATTATTCCATGAGTGAAGTAAACTAAAACCAAACTAAATCTATAAAAAAATCACCAAACCTAAACCTTTGACAGTTCCATAAACGAAAACAATGGGGGTTTAGATAAAAGGGTAGAATGCTTGCATATCATACCTTATGCATAATAGCATATTGACAAACTCTTTAAACATTATTCCTTATTGGACCAATGATACTATTCTTAGATTTGGAGCTTATGATGACTAGAGGAACACTGATTGCATAACATTGCAATCAGGAGGCAAGTTCACTTGCATGTCTTTGATTATTTTATATAAAATACATTTCAAAGAAATATCACCTACATACAAAAGAAAAATACTATTTTCAAAGAATATGAAATGAACTATAATGTGGCGGGCAATGGAACCATGGTTGGAATACAGGTAAGGAAATACCTGTGGTGAAGGTTCTATTGTATGGGGAAAGTACACCTAGGATTAATAACGAACATAGTCAGTGATTCCAAGGTGTCTTTTAGACTGTGCTGACCAAAGATTTTGGAATGGGATGGATAAGTCTGTTGTAATCTTCTTTATTACGTATATCTTTAGACGACTAGGTCGGGTTGTGTTCTTGTGAGGAACTATAGCAGGTGGGAGCCTGTAACGTCCCCATAGATTACAGAGTAAAGAAAGCTAGTGATTTGCGAGTCTTTAGACTGGGCCTCGGATCAAGGAAGTCTGAATAGGGTTAGCTACCCGGTTGTGCACCAAAGCTAAAGGTGTTTGTGGGGAAAGTAGCGCACCTCTCGAGAGTATATAAAATGATGTTACTCCCTATCATGGGAAAGGATAGCGAACGCATCCTGGATAGGAACTAGACAAAAGTTCTACCAACTCATAAATACTGACGGGCATAGTTTTCTAATCTAAAACTTACCTTTTTAAGAAAACCGATTTCGAAGACTTTCATAAGCCCAGGATTCTTTGATCCACAGTTATAGCTAGTGCATCAGACACCCACATAGAACCGGCTAAGTATGCTCGTACTCAATCTATCTTTTTAAACCCCTGCTAGAACTTAGGAGAAGATATGAACGACATACCCGAACTGGAGGACGATAGAAGGCATACTTCATAAGTAAGGAGGAGTCGACAGGAGGATAATTGTCAACAACAGATTTGAAGATAATGAATATAAGTTGAAGCGTAGAAGGAAACCAATTTCCATAATATAGAGTTTACCTTTTTATAGAATTGCTTTAGCAAGCAATTGCAAGACAAGTAGGACTCTAGAAAGGTCTTGTTGTGGAGTAGTCGATAAGTTTCTTTTGTTTGATGAGGAATTCACTTAACAACTTATTGTGTCATAGAGGTTCCGAGGATCTTCAGTAAAGAGATCTATGCTATAAATAAAAAGGACTTGGACCTGCAATGTTTTCTGTTGTACTACTCTGTTAGGTGTAATATTCATGGAATGGTGTTTTCGTGAGTGTTATGCCAACAACTTGCGCACTACAACATGCAGTGGTATGCTAGGTCCCGTAGCTCACATCATTCAGTCACTCAAATGAACACTAAATTTACAAGTGAGCTGCCATCAGGCACTCATTCAAGCAGAAACTGGGAATGACAAATTGACAAGTGAGCTCACTTCAACCACTAATTCAAGCACAAACAGGAATTGAGCTTACATTTTCAATGGAGCACATGTAGAACTGACTGCATGTATTGACTCCTTGAAATGCTATGCACCTCTGCGGCTTCAACCCATGGCCGTCTCACACTTGCTTAGTATCCACCGCGATACCCTAGAATGAGGGGTCATTGGTGGTATCCGGAGCATAATCTAGAGGGGTTAGATCCTAATTGCAGAAGACATCAATTAAATCGATAGAGAATGAGGTAATTTTAAAAATCCCAAATCAACAGAAACCCTAACTAGCAACGTACCCCTAGCCACTTGTCGCTGGACTCGCCGTCTTTCCAACTGGGCATGTCGACGCGGCAGCTGATTTGTCTTCTCGTGATTGGCTATGTACCACATTTGTATGAATTTGCTCCGGCTGAACAAGTATTTGTACCACGCCACCCCACTGTCGTATGAATTTCCTCCGGCTTGACAAGTATTTGTACCCCGGGTTCTAATACCTCTAAAAGATGGTTTGCAGATCCTTTTATCTAGAATCTACCTGAACTCTTTTGTGACGCTGCAGCTGAATTTTGTAGCAACCCCTAAAAAAAAGCTGAATTTTGTAGCCTAAGGTAAGCCTGGATGTGTGCACCTTGTAGGGCCATATGTGGCAATGTCGCAGGTATGCGTGGGCAAAAGCGGCACCAGCGCAGAACTACAGGAGGTGTGTGGATCCTGGCGGCTGCGAGGCCCCCGTGACTGGAATGCGATGCGAGGCTGATGCGCACAGCGGTCTACGCGCGGGCCCGGCCGACGTGCCGCCGAGTCGGAGCGGCGTCACACGCCGAGCCGCGTCGATCGCCACCGCCCCCATCACTCCGCACCGACGCCAGCCTGCCCCCTCCCTTCCCGTGGTCCATGTACGCCGTCCCGCTCAGCTGCTTCCCGTTTGGGAGAAACCATCTGGGCCATCTGGCCAGTAGAAAATGCATACGCTTGTATGGCCTTGAACTTCAGTGTCGTCGTTGCCTGACGTGTTCCCTCAGGTGTGCAGCGTGATTCGTGCCTGTTTTCGCCTGAGGGATCTCATCGGCCGGCCGGCTGGACGGAGGGTTCGGCCGAGAAGAGCACCAGATCACGAATGGGGGGATACAGTGCCAAACCGACGATGCGCACGTCGGATGCGCTCCAGACACGGAATGGTCGGCGGGGATCCGATGGAGATCGACACGCGTCGGCGGCGCACATGTAGCCGCCAGACCGACCCACGCACACTGTTTGTCGCTCTGCCTGCAGTCTGCCCAACGGCCAGACTAGCTAACGGCTGTAACTGCCAAGGCAGGAGCACGGCGTCACCGGTTACTGTCTTTCCCGATGCTTAAATAATATCCTCTAGGCTCTAGCTCGCCCGCGCGCTGCTGAAGCCCAAGAACACTAGCCAGCGACAGGCACACTCTGACCACACACACACGTACCCGAGCAAGAGAGGATCGAAAGGTCTGCATTAGCGCAAGACCATCGCAGCCTCAGCTGCTCTCTGCTGGCTTACTCCTCCCTGGCGGGAATTGGAGCCAGCTACGTCGCACCTCGAGCAATCCGGCCATGGCCGAGGCCGTGGCGAAGCTGTCGAGAGCTGGATCGTCGCCGCTGCCTCGCAGCTTTCTCCTCGTCTTCACCATCCTCCTCGCAGCTACAGGTGAGCGCCGTGCAATTTTGTAGACCTCCATAGTGTTTGCGGTGAGTACAGATGGTTAATTTAGAAACTGAATTGCCTTGATCGAGTACACAGTCCGTTCTCATCAAGCTCCAGGCGGTCTTGGAATATGTGATTACCTGCTGGAGCTAACAGATTTTGATTTAGGCTCAGAGTGATCTTAACTTGTCCATTCTTACACTCCATATTGGAATACTTAAACCACACCGTCAATCATGAAGGGAAGTGACTACCGGTGACTCCATTGTCATATATTTAGTTATTTACCAGTGGTTTCTCCGTTTCCTGTTTATTTCTGTACTGGATTTCATTTTTTATCAAAGGATGGGGGCTGAATTTCTGTCACCCATTTCATCTAAAAATTGAATTTAGCCATATTCATATTTATGAAAACGCAATCTTTGCTGTAATTTTTAACGGAAATTTAAGTATGACGTACTCCCTTGATTTTCTCAAGTATCAGTATGACCTGACGACCTAGCAATCAGTGGTGGTTATTTGGTGTACTTGCTGACATTATATTATTCATTTTAAACGAGTATCCATTGAGCTCACATGGCCCATCAAGGTGCTCCATGCCGTAAGACACACCCACTACACGATGGCATAGCATCTTCCAATCCCAATACTAAATCTATGCCATTTTTTGCATTATTTTACCTAAATACGATTCTATCTGCTACCATTTTCCTCTGCTTTTCTTTTCTTGTGGTGGATCCGATCTGGTACTGACCTGTGATGACTTTACCCCTAAAGTATGTTTGAAAGGGTAGCCAAGTGGCTTGCCTATTACAGTTCGTAATCGTAGTCGCCAGCTAATATTAGTGTACTTTTCGATCGCTTGTGGCCACTGGGACACAAACAAAATGAGACATGTTGGCTAGCTAAAAGGTGTTTGACAACGTACGTGGTATTTTTATTGGGTTGATTCTTGGTAGGATACCCCAATCACATGCTCGCATGTGGACCCGAGCTTGCACCGGCCTGGTGCAGGGTGCGGCTTAGATTGTTTGTTCATTTGCGTGTTAGAAAATGTAGTTTCTGCTTCGTGGTGAGAACTTGATTTTGATACAATGGCATGCAGCAGATCAGACGGTGGCAGCAGGAGGCGGCCTGTCGATCGGGATCAACTACGGGCAGATCGCCGACAACCTCCCTTCCCCATCCCGGGTATCGTCGCTGCTCCGGTCGATGCAGGTGAGCAAGGTGAAGCTGTACGACGCCGACCAGAACGTGCTGCGGGCGTTCCTGAACACGGGCGTGGAGTTCGTGATCGGCATCGGGAACGAGAACGTCTCGGCGATGGTCGACCCCGCCACCGCGCAGGCGTGGGTGCAGCACCACGTCCGGCCGTACCTCCCCAGCACGCGGATCACCTGCATCACCGTCGGCAACGAGGTGTTCAAGGGCAACGACACCGCCCTCAAGGCCAACCTCCTGCCGGCGATGCAGTCCGTCTACCAGGCGCTCGGCGCTCTCGGGCTGCAGGGGCAGGTCAACGTCACCACGGCGCACTCCCTCGACATCATGGGCAGCTCCTACCCGCCCTCCGCCGGCGCGTTCCGGCCCGACGTGGCCCCCTACATCACCCCGCTCCTCGACTTCCTGTCGGCGGCGAGGTCGCCCTTCCTCATCAACTGCTACCCGTACTTCGCCTACAGGGACGACCCCACCGGCGTGCCGCTGGAGTACGTGCTCTTCCAGTCCAACGCCGGCGTCACCGACCCGACCACGGGGCTCAACTACGACAACATGCTGTACGCGCAGGTGGACTCCGTGTACGCCGCCATCCAGGCGCTGGGCCACACCGACGTGGACGTGAGGATCTCCGAGACCGGGTGGCCGTCCAGGGGCGACCCCGACGAGGCCGGCGCCACGCCGGAGTACGCCGGGATCTACATCGGGAACCTGCTGCGGAGGATCGAGATGAAGCAGGGGACGCCGCTCAGGCCGGCGGTGCCCATAGATGTCTACGTCTTCGCGCTCTTCAACGAGAACCTCAAGCCCGGGCCGGCATCCGAGCGGAACTACGGGCTCTTCTACCCTGACGGCACGCCGGTCTATAATGTCGGCCTGCGCGGCTACCTGCCGCCGATGGACGAATCCGATGGCACGCGGACGGTAAGGCTCTTCAGCCTTTCTTACTTTCTTCAGGCTTCCGTATTATCACATTCTGCAGATTCGTTATGAACTTTCTGAATATCGATCATATTAGGTGACTGGCTATGCAAAGTCTTCATTCTTTCCGAGACGATGATGTCGTATGTTACGTTTCTGCTTTGTACGATACCTGAATCTGACATGCAGCGAAATGGTTTTCTGTCTTCTGCAGGTGGTTCACTTGTTTGCCCTCATCGCTATAGCATCAATCACTCTCATGTTATCCTCATAGTATATACTGGTGACCACTGCGCGCAGTAAAGCGGACGAAGATGTAGAGCCTGAACTTCGCCTGCAGCTAGGGATTCCAGGAGCAAATCAGAAGGTAAGGGAACTAACTGAAACGGTGAAACCTGCGTTTGATAATTTCTTGGCAGTGGATGTGTGACATGTGTCCTCAAAATGTTCAATGCAGACAGTCACGTACTGCAGCCCGCCGTTCATAATAAAGATACTATTTTGCTCACAAAACTAACAAAATGTGCTATTTTCTCCGGAATGCAGAACTGTTCTCCAGGATGGTTGTGATCATCAGAAACACACGGCTAGCTCTGGCAGTTACTGTGAAGGTAGCTCCATACTGACGATGAAGTCGAACTAACTGCTTTGGACATAATACATTGATTCAATTAGGTTGCTATGTTTAGCGGACCGCAGATGCACGAGCGGGTTGTGTGTTGGTATGTGCCTTCTTGTTTTGGCAATACTGGCAAATGTTTGTACAAACAGCTTCGATTTGATAGGATTCCTCTTGATTCATTCTGGAGATATCTTCTCTATGAAACTGTATAGTATTTGTAATTTTGTATAGACGAGCTTCAGGAGATAAATTCAGGCAAACCAAGGCTGCCAATTGCTACATGTATTCATCACACTTCTTAATTGCTTATTCTATTATTACCCTTCATCGGAAAATGGCTTCTTCTACTATTTGCTAGAGCCTAGAGCCTCTGGCAACCTTGTGTTGGGTATCCTTCTCATGTGGGCTATGAGGAGATGGTCTTATGAAGCCTTTCAGGCGGCCCAAAAAGGTGCAAGAGCCCACCAACCTTTAGGGTTATGACCAAGGGTCATTTTGGACATTATACATGAAGGGAAAGAGAATGATAACCTCCCTTTCCATTCCCCATAGGGGGAGTGAAGAAAATCCAGGATAGCCACCATTGGAGAAGAAAACCAAGAGAGAAGAGAAAGAGGAGAAGTTGAAGGAAGAAGCCGAATCAAGCGCCAGGCCTTGCCCACAAGATTGTGAAGATATCAGATCTGCTACCTTGTCTCCTTCAAGCTGTTGTTTCACCATCTTTGGTGAGATTGCTCCACTCTCTAGCTCTTGTGCCCCAAATCTTGTAGAAGCAGCCACATATCCGTATGTATCTTGGTGCTTGAGATCCTCTAGTGCTCTCTAGAGAAGAACTTGTTGTATCCCCATTTGATAATAGTGGAAGAAGATTTGGGTAGCTTCGGCCCGTGGTTTTTCCTCTCAAGTTGAGAGGTTTTCCACATAAAAAGGATTGGTGTCCCCTGTGTGTTGATTTACTACTGTTGCAGCTGTTGCAAGACCTCTCTCCCTAGGACAAAGATTGTCTTAGGTGCTTCTCTCCAAAGGGGAGAGATTGTCTTGGGTCAGGAGAGAGCCAAGGGTTGCTCCTATTTCCTCCATATATGTTTGATGTGTTAACTTCTCTATGAATCGACTAGGGTGTAGATGTTACGATAGAATGCTTTGCTCTTGCATATTCTGGATCGGAGAGGGAGAGAGAGGTGTCAAACCTTGTCCATGCATGGCTTGAGGAGCCAGAGCCTGTGGCCATCAGGGAGGACGACGGCGTGAGCGTGGGGTGTGTACTAGCGGCGGTGCTTCCCATCGGCTCGCACTAACCCTAGATCAGATGGGTGTGTTGGTGGGAGGCGACAGCGCATGGTCAACCGCGTGAGGCGTGCAGGCCCCCCCACCCTTTATATATAGCGTGGCGACAGGGGCCCACCATCCATAAAGGATCGGGCGCCCCCGATCAGGGCGCAGTCAAGAGGCCGTGATCGAGTCGTTGGGCTCGATCACAGTGAGATCAATCTAACATTCTCCCTCTTGATCTCAACTTTACTTTTAACTGTGTACTCTATACTTTACTCATTTCATCACGGATAAAGTACATAGAGCATGTTTCATCGTCACAGCTCAATTGTCGAAACAATCAGACAGCCACTATGTACTTTTCTGTTTTGCAACAAATCCTGTTACTTTTGGGCCTCTTATGATCCAGGAATCATAGGCTTTCCCTTAAACCCATGTCGGCTAAGTGTTCCTTGAACATATTGGGTGGTAAGCATTTCATTAGTGGATCCGCAAGCATATCCTTTGTACTTATATGCTTGAGACTTATAGTTTGATCCTGTATTTTATCTTTCACAACATAATACTTTATCTCTATTGGCTTTGTAGCAATACTCGACTTGTTGTGAGCATAGAATACTGCGGGCTCGTTGTCACAGTACATCTTTAGTGGTCTGCTAATGCAGTCTACCACTTTCAAGTTGGGTATAAGTTTCGTTAGCCATAGTGCCTGCCCCGTGGCCTCATAACATGCTATAAATTCTGCATACATCATAGATGTTGCAACTATTGACTGTTTGGAGCTTCTCCACGAAATAGCCCCTCCTGCGAGAGTGAACACATATCCTGTCGTGGACTTTCTATCATCTTTGTCTCCCGCAAAATCTGCATCTAAATACCCTCTTATTTCTAGGGAATCGGATCTTTTATATGTTAGCATGAGGCCATTAGTGCCTTGCACATAACGCAAAGTTTCTTTACCATCTTCCAGTCCTCTATGCCTGGATTATCTTGATATCTACCGAGTACCTCGGTAATAAAAGCTAAGTCAGGGCGAGTGCACACTTGTGTATACTGTAAGCTTCCAATGGCTGAAGCATATGGTACTGCTTTCATTTGATCGATCTCATACTTGTTCTTGGGACATTGAAATTTCCCAAAACTATCGCCCTTGACTATGGGAGCAGGTGTGGCATTACTCGCTTGCATATTGTATTTCTTTAGAATCTTTTCACAATATGCTTTCTGCGATAGTCCTAACACTCCATTCTTTCTATCTCGGTGAATTTCTATGCCCAAAACATATGAAGCTTCACCAAGATCTTTCATGTCAAAATTTGAGGATAAGAACTTCTTTATTTCTAGTAGTAGACTGACATCACTGCTAGCAAGCAAGATATCATCCACATACAAAATTAGGAAAATATATTTCCCACTTTTAAACTTTGCATAAATGCAGTTGTCCTCAACATTCTCTTTAAATCCAAGTCTTTTATAGTATCATTAAACTTTAGATACCACTGTCTAGAGGCTTGCTTTAATCCATAAATGGATTTCTTTAGGCAGCATCCCATATGTTCCTTCCCCTCCATGAAAAAACCCTTGCGTTGTTTCATGTAAACATTTTCTTCTAAATCTCCATTTAGAAATGTCGTCTTTACATCCATTTGATGCAACTCTAAATCAAAATGTGCAACTAGTGCCATTATGATTCTAAAGGAATCCTTACATGAGACTGGAGAAATGTCTCATTGTAATCTACTCCTTCTCTTTGCGTAAAGCCTTTTACCACAAGTCTTGCTTTATACTTTTCTACATTCCCATTGGAGTCATACTTTATTTTGTAGACCCATTTGCAGCCTACTGTTTTGGCTCCTTTAGAAATTTCCTCTAAGTCCCAAACATTGTTGGAACTAATCGATTTTATCATCTTCCATTGCCTCCACCCACTTCGATGAGTGAGGGCTTCTCATGGCTTCTTCATATGAGGTGGGATCACCTTCCATATGAATTGTTCCTATATTATAAACTTTATAAATTTCTTTAGAAATGGCTGGTCTTTTGGCTCTTTTAGACCTTCTGAGTTCCTCGGACTCTTGCTCATTTCGTGCCTCAGGTTCTAGCACATTTTCTGTGTGTGGCTGTTGTGGCTCCCTTTCGTGCTCAGCAGTGGGTTCAGGCGGCTCCTGGCGGACAGGTTCTGAACCTTCGCCCATTGTTGTCATGGGTGGAGTCACAACAGGTTCCTGCACCACATCCTCAGGGGTTGTCGATGGTGGCACAACAGGGAGCAAAAAATGGCTCTGAGTCATTGGATTAGGTGCATGCACCCTCTTCTCCTCAAGATCAATTTTCCAAGCTACCATGCTCCCCCTCATCAATTCGTCCTCCAATAAGACTGCATGTCTCATTTCTACAAACTGTGTGTATATGTCTGGACAGTAGAAACGATAACTTTTTGATCTATTAGGATAGTAATGACCCACAAGTATAGGGGGTGTATCGTAGTACTTTCGATAAATAAGAGTGTTGAACCCAACGAGGAGCAGAAGGTGTTGACAAGCAGTTTTGATCAAGGATTCACTATAAATACTAGCAAACTGGTTTTCAGGGGTATTTGATAATGCAAGTAAATAAAGCACGAATAAATAAAAGACAGTAATAATAATTGTTGTGAGTGGCCCAATACTTTCTAGAGCAAAGGACAAGCCGGTTGTGTTACTTATGATTACCAAATGTTCCTGAGGACACATGGGAGTTTTTGTCAAGCGCTTTCGATTCATATAGCTGAATAATCTTCATTGGTTTGATAAGTGTTATGGGGGTGAACCTATGCTAATGCACTACCCCAACTTGGACTAATAAACACTTGTGATTATACCCCTTGCAAGAATCTGCAACTACAAGAAAGTAATTAAGATAAATCTAACCACAACCTTAAACTCTGAGATCCTACACTCCCGGGTGCACTGGTTTCCTAACGGGGGTTTAGGTTTCTGTCGCTCCAGCAACCCCACAATTAGTAGCCAAATACACAATGCATTCTACTAGGCCCATAAAGGTGAAATATCATGTAGTCGACGTTCACATGACACCACTAGTAAAATAGCACCACAACATATATATATCAAACCATTAAATATTACTCAACATAGTTCCACTACTAACATCTTGACTTCTCCCATGTCCTCAAGAACTAAACGAACTACTCATAAGACATCATATGGATCATGATCAGAGGTGAAATAATGATAAATAACAATCTGAACATAAACCTTAATCCAACGGTTTCACTCAATAGCATCAACTACAAGAGTAATCAACACCGGGAAAGTTTCCCCTATGAACTAGACAAGATTTACCCCAAGATGTTACAGAGGGATGGCGTGGTGATGAAGATGATGAAGGTGCTGGTGATGATGGTGATGATGATGATGATCCCGATGAAGCCCAGCTCGATGGCGGTGACGATGGCGATGATTTCCCCCCCTCCGAAAGGAATTTCCCCGGCAGATTTCTGCCTGCCGGAGAGCTTTCTCTCTGTGTGTGTTTTCCACCCCGCAGAGGTGCCGGAGTCTATCTGTGATCCTCCTCTCTATCTTAGGTTTTCGGGGAGACGATATACGCGAGGGGGCGATGGCAGAGGTGGGCCAGGGCGGCCATACCACCAGGTGGCGCGACCTAGGGCTAGCCCGCGGCACCAGGTGGTGTGGGCCCCTGGTGGCTCACTTCTGCCTCTCCTTCTGGCTACCTCCGTCTTCCAGCAAAATATGAATTTCTGGATATTTTCCTGGAAGTGCTGGTCTTCAAAAATATTGTATCTTAATGGTCCTTTTTCCAGCAGAATCCTGACTCAAGCAGTGAATTCTCCAATAATCATCAAACATGCAAAAATAGAGGAAATAACATAAGTATCATCTCTAAATATGAAATATACCAATGAATAACAGTAAATTATGATATAAAATAGTGATGCAAAATGGACGTATCACCCCCCCCCCCGCAAGCTTAGACCTCGCTTGTCCCCAAGCAAAAACTGAACTCGGTAAACATGACCACGGGTTTATGGAGTGAAGTGTTGATAAACAAAATATGGACAAGAAGCATCACACTTACCAAGGCACAAGTCATAATAGACAGCAACTTCCCTTCATATAATTTAACTTGCAATGAGCAAAGGGAATCACAATAAAGGGGCACAAAGTAAATCATGATTGGTGATGGCAAACCTTTGTTCTTGGTCAGAGAACAATGAACCGATTGTACTTATATTTCAATCAGAGCCTTTTATATCAGAGCTTATATAGCAAAAATCACATGCTCAATCATAACACTCTCTTTATAGTCATTGATAGCTTCCAAACATATATTCATTCAGATAAAAGCATCATACTAAACAAAGGAAGACATGAAACATGATTGAATGGATCAACATATGGATGGTTGGATCACAACAACTCAAATGCTTGCTTGAGATAGAGGGGAATAGGTTGACTCAACATAAAAGTAAAAGATAGGCTCTTCGCAGAGGGAAGTAGGGATTAAACATGTGCTAGAGCTTTTCATTTGTAAAACAGAGATAAAAATTGTTTTGAGAGGTGGTTGTTCCTGTCAACGACTAGCAACGGAGTTCTTGCTATCTTCCATACCAAACAAGTGAGAGCGGTTCCGAGTTCTTTGAAAAATTGGCACATTTGTGCTCTTTTACAAAATTTGGTACTCCTCCCCACCTTTCCTTTCACAAACCATGGCTAACCGAATCCTTTGGGTGCCCACCAACTTTCACATACCAAGGAGGAGTGCCTTTTTTCTTTTTTTTCTCTTTTTTTTGTTATAATGGTCTGACCAACTCCCTTGCAAAATTAGTGACGAGCAGATGAAGCATGCAAGTCAAGGGGTAGTTAATTTAGTATGGAAGATAACAAACTCAACCACTATGTCCTCATGAGCTAAAAACAGTGTCACAAAATGAGAAGTATTTGAAGGGTTTTGAAAGGTAGAACATGAAAATTTACTTGGAATGGCTTGAAATACCATATATAGGAATTTATAGTGGACTCTTTGGAAGTAACTTGGTTTTTGGGAATTGGATGCACGAGAACTATTCCCTCTCAGTACAGGTTTTTGGCTAGCAAGGCTGGGTAGCAAGCATAAGAGTTGAATGAAACAAACAAACATACATGTGATAGAAAATAATCATGCAAACTTCCTTGAAAGTACAAACGATCTTAACTTGAGAATACTAATGCTTATGAGCCAATCATGAAGGAAAGATGGTGTAATAATGTATCTACATGTGTTTCCCTCTTTTCTACTCAAGCCTCAAAGTATTGTTGCTACTGACCAATGCTAAGTTTGCCAAAACCAACTAGATTTACTCATGCTCCCAAAGTGATACCAATACTAATCAACAAGATTAATCATATAAGAAAAATTGCAAACTAAAATAAAGTGTGTAGAAAGTAAATGATAAGACTTCTCATTAATATTTCATAACCGCAACTCACACCAAGGGATACAAAGATAAAGGAGAGATAATTCCACACTGCAAACTATCCTATAAGATAACTTCTCTATTCATGATATAACTCTACTTGAAAAGTAAATGGGTAAAAGGTAATGATGTGATACCGCGGCACTCCCCCAATCTTGGAACAAGCCAAGGGGATGCTGAAGGGTTTTGCAGCATAGAAAACAAATTTTTTCCTACGAAGACGAACAAGAACAAGCCAAGATCTTATCTACCAGATGCAAAACAATGAGCGAGAGAGATTAGATCTACATACCCTTGTAGATCGCACAGCAGAAACGTTCAGATGAACGTGGTCGGCGTAGTCGTACTAGTGTCTCCTCCTCGCGGTCTGATCCGATCCAAGCGCCACAACGGGTGGCGCCTCCGAGCATTGCACACGTACAGCGCAATGACGACTCCTCCTCCTTGGCCCAGCAAGGTATGGTGGAGTGGTAGATGGGATCAGTAGCACGACGGCGTGGTGCTTATGGTGGAAAGTATATGCGGGCAGAGCTTCGCCTACGTGCGCGAGGTGGAAGAAGAAAGGCAAAACATCTAGTCAAACTAGGGCAAACGGGAGCTACATATGAGACAACACACGGCGATGGAGGCTGATCAAAATCACATCCGTCGCACCTGGTGCTGTGCTCCTTTTATAGTCAGCCGCGACTTGGAAAAAAAGGTAGGTCAAACTTACCTAGCATGCATCGCCTGGAGACCTCTGGCCGCCGCCCTCGATCGCCCTTGCTTGCGTGAACTCCACGTCACCTGGCAGCGCACGATCGATCGCATCAAACTGCCTGGGCGATCCGCTCCTGGCGATCCAGCGCCAGCGACACGGAAAAGCGGCCCCAGCGAGCGGTCTGGCGATCGCTGGAGCAAGCAGCGGGACAAGAGGCCTCCAGCGCTCGCGAGCGCGGACGAGCGGCCTGAGGCCCAGCGGGGCAAGCGACCCAGCGGGCCTACCCCTTGAGCGGCAGAAAGCGCGCGGCGCGCAAGGTGCCGGGTAGCGCGGCCAACCGGCCCAGCCGGCCCGACTTCGGCGCTTTCTCCTTTTTTTTTTCTTTTGCCTTTTTCTTTATTTATAAGTCTGTCTAAATGGACTACTAAACTAGCCTGTTAGCAAAACTAATCATGGACTACTTTTTAGCCCTTATTTATTTACAATAAATAAATATATGTATTAATATTTATTAATTCAATTAATTAATAAATCATTAATCCTCTTCCCGGAACAATTCCGTTACTCTCCAAAACAATTTCCATAAATCCCGAAACTACCCTAGCGTCAATGAGCGTTAAGTTTGTGACCCTACGGGTTCGAGAATGTGTATTGACTCCCACATATTCAACGAGATCATTATCGGTGAACCATGATGCCAGGATTTAATTAATCATGTATACAAATTCCTTTGTCTCGCGATATTTTACTTGCCTGAGATTCGATCGTCGGTATCGCCATACCTAGTTCAATCTCGTTTGCAGCAAGTACACTTTACTCATTCCGCAATCTAATATCACCCTGTGATTAAACTCATTAATCACGTGTTTGCAAACGGTGTATGATATTGATTGCCGAGTGGGCCCGGAGTATATCTCTCCAACATGGGAGGGACAAATCCCATCTCGATATATGCAACCCAACAAGTACTTTCCGATTACCTGAGACACCTTTATGATCACCCTTTCATAGTGTGACGTTTGATGACCTCAAAGCTCTCTTCCGGTACCAGGGAGTGGCACTATCTCATGGTCTAAGGAATAGGATACTGAACATAATAATATGATCTAATTGTTGTGCTTAATTTGGGTCTTTCCATCATGTCATTCTACTAATGACATGACCTCATTATTAATCAACAACTCATGTCTATGGTTAGGAAACCTTAACCATCATTAATCAATGAGCTAGTCTAGTAGAGGCATACTAGGGAAACAGTGTTGGTCATAAACCACACAAGTATTAATATTTCCACTTAATACAATTTTAGCATGGAATATAAACATTATCATGAACAAGAAATATGATAATAACAATATTATTATTGCCTCTAGGGCATATTTCCTTCAGTCTCCCACTTGCACTAGAGTCAATAATCTAGTCATACTTGCGCCTTTAACACCTATGGCATTCCGGTGTTATTTATACGTGTTGCACGTGGTAAACCTTATCTATGGATCTGACACTTTCAGGTCCGTGTGTATTTTCATATCTTTTGCGTCAGCACGCATTACTCATCTTGTTTGAGATGGCATCGTATAAACTTGGTCTTCTGGTGAGACCTTTATTTCTTTGCCGAGACTATGTTGTCACTATTGTCATACAATAGAACTGCATAGTACTAGCACACTTGGAACTACACCTAGTTCTGTTGCCGCTTCAAGAGCGATTATACTTAGCCCCCGTTGCAGTATCCATCACAATGTTTCACATTGGAACTCATCCAAGTAATCATAGAACTTTCTTCCATCTTATTGGGCCACCTTATAACTCACAACATATAGCCTAAAATTGAGATAAATTCTTACATATATATATGTGACAAAGCCAATGTAACACATTGCAATGAATAATTTGTCACTTCTGCATACAGAACATATTCTTAGTTCTTCGGAAGTACATAAGAATATTCTCACTATTGTCCAACGATCATCATATGAATGCTCGTAACCTTTAGAGCATCGGACATATCTGGATCTACATATGATGGTATACAAGATTGATAAAATCATTCTTGTGGTTTTACTCATCAAGTGTCAAAACGCTTGATTCTTGCTTCAACCTTTTCCATGCAACAAGAACCGTTCTTATTGATTCCATATTGAACAGCTTCAATATTTCATCTATGTATTCTGGCAAAACTATATTAGTGCCTCAATCTATCTGCATATACATTGATGCTTAATATTCTGGTTTTACCTAAGTCTTTCATCAAAAATCTAATTTTAATGAAAACTTAACAATATCAAGAAAAACACATAATTTCCAATGACCAATATGTCGTCTACATAAAGCATTAGAAATATGTCTTAGCGCTCCCACTTACTTTCTTGTAAATACAAGCATCTTCAAATATCTTGATGAAATTAAACTCTTTAACATGTTCATCATAATGAAGATTCCAACTCCGTTATGTTGAATCAATAAAACCCATTGGGTCGTGTCAAGTACACGTCCTTGGTGTGCATTCTAGTAGAGGAACGTTGTTTCATTTATTCAACTATCATATCTTAATATGTAATTGTTGCTACAATAATCCATATAACAAATTTAGGGCCCATCACCGCTTCTTTGTATATTGTCGGTTACTATTATCCAATAATATCTCGTCCTCAAATCTTTCTATTTGATTATGACCAACTTGGTTAAATAGGAACTTCGATGCCGTGACTACAACATATTGTAGGTGCGGGAGCCATGAATGCAGTTGCCGCTTCCAGAACATTTTCCGGTGCTGCGCTACTTTGGTCATCTTGCTCAGGTTCAATAACCTCATCAAGTTCTATTTTCCTCCCACTTAAACCTTTTGCAAAAACTCCTTCATAAGAAATTCACTCCTTTAGCGACAATCACTATGTGTTTGGGTTCATAGTAGAAGGAATGCCCATCGACATTCTTTGGGATAACCAACAAAGACTTTCTAATCCGATTTTGGTTGTAAACATTTTACTTATGCCGTGCATACCAAAATTTGAGAAAAGACAACTATAACTTATATGGTGTCAATTCAGAGGATTATGATGGCACTCTATTCAGTGAAAAGTGGTAGTCTCTAAAGCATAATCCACAAATTATAATGGCAGTTTATTTATTTCATCATTGATCTAACCATGTCAAACATGGTTTGATTACATCCATCGAAAACTCCATACTCCTATGGCGTTTCTCAAGATGCAAGTTTGTGAAACAATTCACTTAACTCTTACATGTTTGCTAAACTTGTAACTCAAATATGCTCTATTACGATCCAATCATAAATACTTGAATTTTCTTGTTACAATAATTTCCACTTCATAAATTGAACAGTTTCAATCATTTCATAGTTCTATCTCATCAAGTAAATATACCAAGCATCTATTCGAGTCATTGATGAAATAGAAAATACATCGTGCTTGACTTCACACCATGGACTACATACATCAATATGTACGACCTTTATGTAGTTAGTCGCTTGTTCTGTTCATGGCCATGAACAGAGTTTAATCATCTTTAGGAAAAGTCTCACAAGCGTCAATCAATTCAAAATCAAATGGCTCAAAAATCCATCAATATAGAATTTTTTCATGTTTTGTTTCCAATATGACTTAAACAGCGGTGTCATATATAAGTGAAATTTGTGTTGTCTTGCGACCTTTAGCATCAGTGTTATAAATGTCTATTTTACCAAAAAGATGTATAATAATCTATCAATCGAATATGGAAGATAGTAATAATTTGAACAACCATTGCTCTCATAATACCAGAACAATATAACAATTATTAAGGCTTAACAAATCTTGAAGGCTAGGTTTGATGCCGATGAAAAACACAATAACACTTTTATTTGTTTCTCGACGTGCATTACAACCACATTCTTTTGCTGGTTATTTAGGCCATTGTAGTTCTTGTATTGTGTTGCTTTGTATAACATTTCATACCAACAAATCAGTATCGAATACCCAAGAATTACACTGTTAACGGGCAAAGAATACATCTATAACATGTATATCATTTATATACCCGAGCTGGACATTTCCAGTTGAAAGAGCATGGAGCCCCCATGTGTGGTTTTGGTAATTAATGACAATCTCTATGAACTAATGTTTGCATTGAGTTATATTTGTAGGACATATCCATAGACAATGCTTGAACCATATGTTGGCTTCAAGGTTGTAAGAAGGATCAAATGAAGAACTTGAAGTGATGACCAAGGTGTTATTCAAGGAGTGATCCGAAGATTGGTCATAAGGGAGTTGAGCCTATATCAAGTGTGTCTTGAAGAATAAGATTGAGTATGCCCTCATGTGAATCTTCAAGACATCACCATTGTGGAAAAAGAAGAAGTGGTTCGAGAATTGATCAAGCCGAAGCGCAAGTTCAAGATGGAATCTAGAAGAGTTCATATGTTTGAAGCTTGACATATATATTGTGTGTGATCATGGATAAGTGAAGATATGCTTAAAGAGAGTCTCTCCCATAGTGGAGTATGGGGGAGCAATCCGCAAGACTTCACCGAGCAAGCGCATTCAAGAAAGGTGGTGCAAGTTGAGAAGATCAAGATCGTCATTATCTAGGTCAAGTGGATTGCGCAAGGCAAAGGTATGATCTTGATAGGGTTTCTTTCTTTCCGGTCTCATAGTGTTTGGGAGACCGGGTTTTAGGATCGGTAGCCGTACTATCAAGAGGGGCTCTCGAGTGAGTAACTTATTCGTATCGTTCGGAGAGAGCTCAAACCTTTGCATACTTGGTATTATCTTTCTTGCTTCTTATTTGGATTATATCCATGTGAGATTCTAGAGCTTCTGGTTATTTCCATGACAAGCTCTAGCTCATCAAAAACGGATTTCGTATGGAACTCTTATTGTGTTTTTGGTGTTTGGAGGTTTTACCGGTTTATCTTTGAAGAGAGGTCAAACCTTTCTTCATTTGGTTTTACCTTCCTTGGTTGGACTATGATGTTTCTATGCATATACTTGTAGAGCTCGTTGTTGTGATTCCAACGAGCCCAAGATCATCGAAAACGGAGTTCGGATGCTCAAGTTATGGTCGTTTTGGTTTCAGCTGTTTCTGCCTTTTCCAGGGCCGGAGACTCCGGCCTCGTAGGGCCGGAGACTCAGGCCCAAAATGTGTTTTCGCCGTTTTTCGTCCAGAGATTTGGCCCGGAACCTCCGGGTACTTTTCCAGGTCAAAGTCTCCGGCCCCTAGGGACCGGAGACTCCGGCCCAAGTCTCCGGACCTCGAAAACTCGAGGTGTCGCTCAGCGCAGAGATGGGGGCGGAGGCTTTTTAGCCCATGCCCGGAGTCTCTGCCCTCCTAAGGCCGGAGACTCCGGAGAAAGTGTCCTACAACGGCTAGTTTCATGGGGAGACCTATAAAAGGCCCCCTTCTTCCTCCTTGGGCTGGTGGCTTCCTATTCTCTCTCTCCTCCATTGTTGACCTTGAAGCTTTGCTCTATCTCTCAATCCCTCCAATGATTCTTGCATCTTCTTGAGGGAAAAGAGAGAGGAGATCTAGATCTATCTTTCCACCAATCAAAATCTCCTCTAAGTGAGGGGAACCTATTGGATCTAGATCTTGGAGTTCTTTGTGGATTTCCTTTGTTCTTCCTCTCATATTCCTCCATAGCATTTGTTGCTTTGGTAGAATTTGGGAGAGAAGGATTTGAGCACTTTGTGTGCTCTTGCCATTGCATTTGGTGCATCGGTTTGAGTTCTCCTCGGAGATTCGGGTAAGTGGAAGTTGTGAGCTTATTACTCTTGGGTTCTTGGAACCCTAGACGGCTTAGTGGCCTTTGTGGCATATCCTTGGGGCCTCCAATTAAGTTGTGGAGATTCCCCAACCTTTGTGGTGCCTTTGTGGCGATTCTTGGGAGCCTCCAATTAAGTTGTGGAGATTTCCCCAAGCTTGTACGGGTTCGGTGACCGCCCTCAAGTGTCCCATAGTGGATCGTGGCATCTTGCTTTGTGCGAGGGCACGAGGAGAATAAGGTGAGCCTTTGTGGCGTTCGGTGCGTAGCGTGCCTCCGCATCTTGAGGTGAGCCTTTGTGGCATTTGGTGAGCATTGTGCTACCACATCTCAAGGTGAGGCCTTTGTGGCGTTCGGAGTGCATTAAGCCGTCACACCTCTCCAACGGAGACTAGCTTCCTTGGAAGTGAACTTCGGGATACATCTTCGTCTCCTTCGTGCCTCGGTAACTCTTATCCGAGCTCCACTACTTATGCACTTTACATTTGTGATAGCCATCGTGCTTGAAGTTATATATCTTGCTATCACCTTGCTACTTGTCTTGCTTAGCATAAGTTGTTGGTGCACATAGGTGAGCCTAGTCTATTTAGGTTTTGTAAGCTTGACAAATTAAACGCTAGTTTATTTCCGCATTTGTTCAAGCCTTTCGTAAAAGTTTTAATCGCCTATTCACCCCCCCCCCTCTAGGCGACATCCGTGTCCTTTCACCAGTCTTTTCCTTTTCTACCAAATAGTTTTGTAGATCCTATTTAGTGTTTCCTCACCATTTAGAAGAATCTATCAACACCAATAGTGGCATCAATCATTTGACACATAGTCCAAAGGATATTAGTCAAATACTAATGGCCTTGGATTTTTCACATTGATGTGGATCACCATCATCATATAATTGGTGTTCTTCTAGATTCCATTCTTTAGCATTCTTTGGGTATAGCAAAACAATTTAGCCGATACCTTTTCATTCATCTATCATGACAACTTTCATGATGAAACTACTATAGTTTATGAGGAAGAATACAAGTATATATTAGTCCCAAACTTTTGGGTGATCGGGACACCAAGCGTCTCCAATCTTCGCATATATTCATACAATATGAGCGTATGTTCTTTTACTAAATTATACTTAATCATTTTGCAAACAATCAAAGTTTTAGACATCAAATATCTTTTAACTCTTGTTTTGTTTCTGAAACAATTCTTTCAGCTCGATGATCACTTTGATTCTCAAACAATTTTGAAGATCAATTTCTCATGAAGGCAAACATATGATCTTTAGATACTAAACTTGAATCATTGCTCTTTGATTAATACAACTTATTAATTTGTATGGAGCAAGCGAGGTTTGCTAAAGTTTGCAATAGGACTTAATCTTTGATCTTGACATTTTAACTAAACGGCACTAGTCCGAAAAGTGATTATCCAGAATTCCATAGTTCTTTTAACTCAATTAAAACTAAGTGTTGGTGGAAAACGGTTGCCAAAGACTACAACGACTTATGCAAATACACTAAGATTTAGTTCATGATAATTAGTTCAAGTTAATCAAATTACTAATGAACTCCCACTAAATTCAACATCCCTCGAAGTTGTTTAGTGAAGCATGATCCAAATTCACTACACCAAGACCGATCATCACGTGAGATGATGTAGCTTTAATGGTGAACATCAACATGTTGATCATATCATCTATATGACTCATGCTTGACCTTTCAGTCCATGTGTTCTGAGGCCATGTCTGTACATGCTAGGCTCGTCAAGTTTAACCCAAGTATTTTGGCATGTGCAAAACTGGCTTGCATCCGTTGTATGTGAACGTAGAGTTTATAGCACCCGATCATCACGTGATGCTTCAAAACGACGATCTTTCGCAATGGCGCATACAAGGGGAGAACACATTTTATCTTAAAATTAAGTGTGAGGGATCATCTTATAATGATATCGTCACTATCAAAGCAAAATCAGATGCATAAAGGATAAACATCACATGCATATACAATATGTGACATGGTATAGCCAATCTTCGCGCATTGATCTCCATCTCGTGCGCGCCGGCATGATCTCCATCATTCCACCATGATTGTCTCCACCACGAATAGAAACTACGACTATTGCTAACTACTTAGCAATAAAGTAAAGCTATTACATGGCGTATAAGAAGTTGACACGCAGGTCATACAAAAATTACAAAGACAACCATGTGGCTCCTACCGGTTGTGAACTCATCGACATGCAAGTGATGAAACATTACAAAACATGATATAGAGCGAATTGTAAATATGGATTTTTCTCATCCTAAGGATCCCACAAATCTATCTTTAGAGGATGAGAAGAACTCTTATCTCAATGCTCAAGCTATTAATGTCTTATCCAATGTTGTGAGCATTGTAGTTGTGACGTCCATTATGCCTTTTTGGAATGCTCATGAGTTATGGACAAAGCTTCAAGAAAAATATGATGTGTCCAAGTTTATTGAGGATGAGTGTATTCCTTCCACTTCCGGCTGTGATGAACTTTCTTACACTTCACCGATGTGTGGCAAGACACAAGGTAATGACATGGTGAGTGGTGATGGAAATTGCAATGTTGATAGTGAGCTTACTTTTGATAATCATTCATCTCGATCTCATTGCAATGCTTCATCTTTGGACTTTAACACTTCTAGCACACCAAATGACTTACATGCTAATGTTGATATTCCTTGCATGTCTTGGAGTAGTGTCTATACTAGATATCATGATAAGAATGCTCCCATTTCCTCTAGTACTTTTGTGGCTAACAATGTAGAGGAATCCCAACTTTTGTTGGGACAAGACATGGACCTTAATGGAGCTTCAAGTAATTCATCATCATCATCTCTCGGTTCCCACATATGTCTTATGGCTAGGGATTCAAAGGTAACTCCTTCTTTGGAACCCACTATATCTAGTGATCATGAAGAAGAGGATGATTATGTTGCCTCTTTAAAAAAGAAGGGAGAAATAGTTTTTCTTGCTATTGGTAAGAAGAACAAAATTGCTTGCTCTAACTTTGTTGATATTTTGGTTGCTGCTATTGAGAGCCAGAAAATTATTGATGAGCTTCAATCTCATGACGAAGAGCAAGAAGAAACTATTGAGAATCTTCATAGTCTTGCCAATGATTTTAAAAAGACTCTTTTAAAAGAACAAAGCACCAACGAAGCTCTTGAGGAGAATTTTGCTCTAGAATTGTCTAGAGTAAAGGAAACCCATGATAGAGCTCTTGAGGTGGCAAATGATTTAAAATTAAAAAATGATAAGCTTGTTTTTGTTAATGCTAAACTTCTTGAGGATGTTGAGCACCTCAAAAATGGCTCTAGGGACATTGAGAGTGTGCTCACCAAACTCACCGAGTCACATGAGCAACTAAAAGCTTCTTATTTAAAAGAGTGTTCCAAGTTGCCTTCTCCTCTTTTGGTTAATCATGATGCTTGTGCTACTAACTCTACTTCTTGTGAGGCATCTATTTTGAAGGAGAATGTTGAGCTAAGGGCTCAACTTGAGTTGCTAACTAGCAAGTATGGGATATTGGAAGAAAGTCATGAAAAGCTATCTAGCTCTAATGAGGATCTTCTAGTGTCCCATGCTCGCCTAAAGTTAGCTTATGAGGATATGTCTACAAAGGTAACATCTTGTGAACCTCATGTGGTCACTAGCACTACTTCCCAAAATGCTATATTGCCATGTGCTAGTCCTTGTAATTCATCCACTCATACTATTGCTACATCTTGTGATGAATTACTCTCCTTGCCTTGTTGCTCTAACAATATAGCTTCTACTTCCTCTAGTACTTGTGTTGTAACTAACCATGTAGAGGAAATTAAAGAGCTCGAGGCCCAAGTCACTTTGTTGAAGAAAGACTTGGTAAAAAAGTCATGAAGGGAAGTCCAAACTTGACAAGATGTTGAGTGCACAAAAATCCCCCAATGACAAGAGTGGACTTGGATTTATCTCCAACAATAAGAAGAAGTCCAAACTCTTCAAGAAGAAGAAGGGCCAAGAGAAAGTCAAGGATCCGGCTAAGATTGTTTGCTTCAAGTGCAAAATTGAAGGGCATCATGTTAGGTCTTGCCCATTGAAGAAGAAGCATCTAAGTGAGAAGCAACAAGGGAAGCGGACTCAAGCTCAAACTCAAGTCCTTCCTCAAGATGAAGAAAAGTTACCTCCTAAGAAGAATCAACCCAATGCTCCCATTGTGGAGAAATCAAATGAGAAGAAAGGAAAGATAAGATCTTGCTACATATGCCGTGAGAAGGGTCACCTTTCTTCTACATGCTCTTTTGGTAACTCATCCAACCCTATCATAATCAATGATGCGTATTCACTTTGCAAGGATAAGGTTGGAAATGTGTTTGCCAAATTTGTTGGTACTCAAAGTGGTGTCAAGAAAAGAACCATTTGAGTTGCCAAACCTATTGTGACTAACCTCTTAGGACCCAACTTGGTTGGGGACCAACAAGCCAAAACTTGATCAATAGGTGTCTATTGGAGGACTTTGGAGACTTGGCTATATCATGAAGAATTAAGGGATCTTCATTAATTATATTGTCTCAAGTCAAGTCAATTGGATTATCTTATTTCTATCATATATTCATTGTTCCTCCTTGCGGTAACATGTATTCAACTTATCTACATTAAAAGTTACTCGCCCCTTCGCATGTGTGTGGTTTTGTATCTTGCATGTGTTCGTATATGTTGTGCTCCCTAAATGCTTTATTTTGAGTAATCAAGTATGTGCATGTTGGTTTGCACACCATGTACGGTTGTTATCGTTGAGCCCATTGCATCTTGATCTATCTTACTTGGCTCTTGTGAGTGATTAATGGACCATCCCATTTTGGGGGAGTGATATGCTTTGGCACTTCACAATCCTAAAAATGTGTGTACATGAGTAATACCACTTAGTGTTGATATTTAAAGATTATCTAGTCTCTATGTGGTATGTCATTTTCATGAGAAATTCAAATTCTATAATGTCCATTAATCATCTTGTTGGATTCTATTTGCCTCTTGTTGGTAAAGTTTAATTTTCTAGGTTTGGAGATTCCATCGGTTCTACCCCGGAGACTCCGTTGGTTCTACCCCGGAGACTCCGGTGGTTCAACCCCGGAGACTCCGGTCCCCCTCGGAATTTCCGGGCCCTATGGAAATTGACTTTAACAACTTATTTGAAAATTGGTTTTATCACATTATGGGGGAGTATTGTGCTTTGTGCATATTACAAATCCATGAAATGTGTATATTTGAGGGTGTGTCACATAGTGTTGATATTGTAAATTATCTTGCTTCTATGTGGCATGTTTTCTCGAACAAGTTCCAATTTGCCAAATTGTTTTATTGCTCTTGTTTTAGATCTTGTTTGTGAGATACTTTCTTGATAGGGTTTTCCTAAAATGTGGAATACTACATCAAAGTTGGAAAACCATTTGCTTCAAGCTATCCTAATCATTGCTTTGCGTGATTGTTTAACTATTTGAGTCTATCAAGAATATCTTTGTTTGGCATGGTGCTTAATTCTTATCCTTTTTCATATGCTCATTTGTTGTGAAGATGATCTTGGATTTATGTGTAAACTACCACCGGAAATAACTCCATATACCTCTTCTCCTTGGAAAATTGGTAATCTATCATGTGGTATTTTTATATTGATCATCTTTACTTTGGCTATTGCTTTTAATTGCCTTATCTCTCGCCAAGAAATGTATTTGCTTTAACTCCCATTGTCTTTCTTGACTCTTGTGATTCCATTTGATTTTGTTGAACTTATTTTGTGTTATTTCTATGTAGGTAGATGTGATGATCCCATTTGTGTGCATTTTGTATTCAAATGCAAAATCATAAATAATGCACTAATCTTGGGGGAGCTCTCCTATATTTGTTATAACACACTATTGTGCTTATTTCAATTGGTTTTGATTATTGTTGGAAGTCAAATCTTTTCTTTTTGGTACTTAGTGTGCCATCATAAAAAGTGTGGAGAGTTTGGTTTGTTGTTGGAACCTTGCTCTCTTTGGGAGTTGCTTATCTCATTCCTTGTAATTTGTTTTTAACTCTTAAAATGAGATATGTCTTTGAGCATGTGTGTTTTAGTTATCCTTTATGCTCATTGGCTTTTGCTTAGTTCACTAGTTGAACTTTGGAGTCAATCTTGTGTTGATTTGATTCTTTGATATAATTTGGACAACCTTTTGTAGCTTCACAATTTCGTGTGCTCGCTTGTCCTTCTTGGTGTTTTGTCCAAATTGTATCTCCTTTGGCTCTTGAAAGTCTTGTGCATGCATATTTACTAAATGTATATTGTATGGCATGCTTTTGCTTTCTTTGATCTAATATATAGGAGAAGCTCCATCAAATCCTAAATCGGCTAAGATGTGCATGAAATTCAATTTCATTTATATATGCACATATTTATGTGGAGTTTGTCCTATATGTTGTAGTTTCTAACTACTTTGGACCCAATGAGTTTGGGGACCATCTTGTACTTGAACTTTGTTTTAGGTACATGGAGATATATTGGTGCTTGTCTCAATAATAAGGATGAAGTGGTGACTAAATGATAATTTGAGGCAAGCTAGGATTATTGAAGGACTCCTATCTACTAGATCCTACCATTAATATCTCGGTAATAAGTATCTTCTTCATGCATACTTTTCTAGTATCCAACCTTGTGTAGGTTGTTTCATGGCTTGGAAAATCTTTATTTGCAAATGTTGTGCTTCTTGCAAAGGTCTTAATGAAACCTCTTTATTGCAAGTGTGAGTAATTTGAGATGAGTGCATATTATTGGGAACATATAAAATCATGCTCATGATTCTCCTATCCCATATATGTCAATTTAGCAATTTTATTGCATATCAATTCCTCAAGTTTCTCACATGTGCAATATGGTTGAAAGTGTAAATTTAGTACTTTCTTTTGGTATCCATCTTTGTGATACTTGTTGCTTTTCTCAAAGCATCCCAACTATCTTCTTTCCCTTGTTGATATTTGTGATGTCTTTGACTTGTTTGTGGTTGAAGTTCATCAATATACAATAAGAAAATTTGAGCCTTTGGTCGTGCTTTAAAAGCAAAAAAAAATCTCATTGGTATATTGCATGACTTCATTTTGGATATCATGTTCTATTCTTTGTATCTATTTTATGTGTATATGTTTCTTTGTGATAATTATCTTTGTGATGTTGTCTACTTAGAAACTTATACACATGAGAGATGATATCTCCTTAATTGATATCTTATTTTTCCTTGTGTGTTGGGATGGAATGCTAAGAAATTTCATTTATTGAGGACTATGTGGATGCTCTTTGTGCATCCTTGTACTAGTCTTATAATATGCTTTGTCATTCCTATCACACATTCCTTTGGTTGAGCCATTTAATATGCCGGTTCCTTACTTGTTGCTCAACCATCTCTTTGATGCAAGTGTTAATCTTAATGCCTTTTATGATCTCTTTCTAATGGTTGCTTTTTAAATGGTATTGAGGGAGTGAGGATTCCATGTTGTGCAAATTGTATTCAAATGCAAGCATTCCATTTTTTTTGCACGTACCTTGGGGAGCTTTCTCATTTCATTTACAGCACCATTTTGCGGTCATCATAGTATTTGACTTCACTTGGTATCATTTTGTTTTGAATAATATTGAGGGAGTGATGATTCCATGTTTGTGCACCTTATACTTTAATTCAAATAGAATATTTTGTGCACAAACCTTGGGGAGCTTCCTCATATTATTTAGAGCACCCTTTTGGTCTTATCATAATATATTTATTCAATTTGTTCTTTGGATCGATTGATTGCTCTCTTCATTTGTTGAAGTTTATCCACCATGTGATCTTATTTTATTTGCAATCTTTGATCCTCAATATAGGTTGATTTCCTCCGAGTTTTCATATTTGGATATGTGCATATGTTTTCAATTATACTTTTTGTTTTATGCACACATTATGGAGGAACTCTCACTATATTGGCCTTCTAAGTTTTTCCGCCCATTTCGGCAATTGGTGCCAATGGGGGAGAAGTTTCGAGGGTTTAAAGGGAATTGGGTTTTATGCTTTGGTTTTGTTCTTAAGCATTTGTCTTTCATGCTTTGCATGGTTGAGTATATAGAGGAAACTCCACCAACAACCTTTGTTGGCAATATATGCAATGAAATCAAGATCATTCACACGTGCATAGATTGTGGGGGAGTTTTCTCTATATGGTGGTTTTACTAACATCACATACTTTTGTAGTATTTGATGTTAGTGCAACCATTTTGGTTCCTTAAATTCATTATATAAACCCTCTCAAAGAAATTGTCATCAATTACCAAAATGGGGGAGATTGAAAGAGCATGGAGCCCCCATGTGTGGTTTTGGTAATTAATGACAATCTCTATGGACTAATGTTTGCATTGAGTTATATTTGTAGGACATGTCCATAGACAATGCTTGAACCATATGTTGGCTTCAAGGTTGTAAGAAGGATCAAATGAAGAACTTGAAGTGATGACCAAGGTGTTATTCAAGGAGTGATCCGAAGATTGGTCATAAGGGAGTTGAGCCTATATCAAGTGTGTCTTGAAGAATAAGATTGAGTATGCCCTCATGTGAATCTTCAAGACATCACCATTGTGGAAAAAGAAGAAGTGGTTCGAGAATTGATCAAGCCGAAGCGCAAGTTCAAGATGGAATCTAGAAGAGTTCATATGCTTGAAGCTTGACATATATATTGTGTGTGATCATGGATAAGTGAAGATATGCTTAAAGAGAGTCTCTCCCATAGTGGAGTATGGGGGAGCAATCCGCAAGACTTCACCGAGCAAGCGCATTCAAGAAAGGTGGTGCAAGTTGAGAAGATCAAGATCGTCATTATCTAGGTCAAGTGGATTGCGCAAGGCAAAGGTATGATCTTGATAGGGTTTCTTTCTTTCTGGTCTCATAGTGTTTGGGAGACCGGGTTTTAGGATCGGTAGCCGTACTATCAAGAGGGGCTCTCGAGTGAGTAACTTATTCGTATCGTTCGGAGAGAGCTCAAACCTTTGCATACTTGGCATTATCTTTCTTGGTTCTTATTTGGATTTTATCCATGTGAGATTCTAGAGATTGTGGTTATTTCCATGACAAGCTCTAGCTCATCAAAAACGGATTTCGTATGGAACTCTTATTGTGTTTTTGGTGTTTGGAGGTTTTACCGGTTTATCTTTGAAGAGAGGTCAAACCTTTCTTCATTTGGTTTTACCTTCCTTGGTTGGACTATGATGTTTCTATACATAGACTTGTAGAGCTCGTTGTTGTGATTCCAACGAGCCCAAGATCATCGAAAACGGAGTCCGGATGCTCAAGTTATGGTCGTTTTGGTTTCAGCTGTTTCTGCCTTTTCCAGGACCGGAGACTCCGGCCTCGTAGGGCCGGAGACTCGGGCCCAAAATGTGTTTTCGCCGTTTTTCGTCCGGAGATTTGGCCCGGAACCTCCGGGTACTTTTCCAGGTCAAAGTCTCCGGCCCCTAGGGACCGGAGACTCCGGCCCAAGTCTCCGGACCTCGAAAACTCGAGGTGTCACTCAGCGCAGAGATGGGGGCGGAGGCTTTTTAGCCCATGCCCGGAGTCTCTGCCCTCCTAAGGCCGGAGACTCCGGAGAAAGTGGCCTGCAACGGCTAGTTTCATGGGGAGACCTATAAAAGGCCCCCTTCTTCCTCCTTGGGCTGGTGGCTTCCTATTCTCTCTCTCCTCCATTGTTGACCTTGAAGCTTTGCTCTATCTCTCAATCCCTCCAATGATTCTTGCATCTTCTTGAGGGAAAAGAGAGAGGAGATCTATATCTATCTTTCCACCAATCAAAATCTCCTCTAAGTGAGGGGAACCTATTGGATCTAGATCTTGGAGTTATTTGTGGATTTCCTTTGTTCTTCCTCTCATATTCCTCCATAGCATTTGTTGCTTTGGTAGAATTTGGGAGAGAAGGATTTGAGCACTTTGTGTGCTCTTGCCATTGCATTTGGTGCATCGGTTTGAGTTCTCCTTGGAGATTCGGGTAAGTGGAAGTTGTGAGCTTATTACTCTTGGGTTCTTGGAACCCTAGACGGCTTAGTGGCCTTTGTGGCATATCCTTGGGGCCTCCAATTAAGTTGTGGAGATTCCCCAACCTTTGTGGTGCCTTTGTGGCGATTCTTGGGAGCCTCCAATTAAGTTGTGGAGATTGCCCCAAGCTTGTACGGGTTCGGTGACCGCCCTCAAGTGTCCCATAGTGGATCATGGCATCTTGCTTTGTGCGAGGGCACGAGGAGAATAAGGTGAGCCTTTGTGGCGTTCGGTGCGTAGCGTGCCTCCGCATCTTGAGGTGAGCCTTTGTGGTATTTGGTGAGCATTGTGCTACCACATCTCAAGGTGAGGCCTTTGTGGCGTTCGGAGTGCATTAAGCCGTCACACCTCTCCAACGGAGACTAGCTTCCTTGGAAGTGAACTTCGGGATACATCTTCGTCTCCTTCGTGCCTCGGTAACTCTTATCCGAGCTCCACTACTTATGCACTTTACATTTGTGATAGCCATCGTGCTTGAAGTTATATATCTTGCTATCACCTTGCTACTTGTCTTGCTTAGCATAAGTTGTTGGTGCACATAGGTGAGCCTAGTCTATTTAAGTTTTGTAAGCTTGATAAATTAAACGCTAGTTTATTTCCGCATTTGTTCAAGCCTTTCGTAAAAGTTTTAATCGCCTATTCACCCCCCCTCTAGGCGACATCCGTGTCCTTTCACCCGTCTTTTACTTTTCTACCAAATAGTTTTGTAGATCCTATTTAGTGTTTCCTCACCATTTAGAAGAATCTATCAACACGAATAGTGGGGTCAATCATTTGACACATAGTCCAAAGGATATTAGTCAAATACTAATGGCCTTGGATTTTTCACATTGATGTGGATCACCATCATCATATAATTGGTGTTCTTCTAGATTCCATTCTTTAGCATTCTTTGGGTATAGCAAAACAATTTAGCTGATACCTTTTCATTCATCTATCATGACAACTTTCATGATGAAACTACTATAGTTTATGAGGAAGAATACAAGTATATATTAGTCCCAAACTTTTGGGTGATCAGGACGCCAAGCGTCTCCAATCTTCGCATATATTCATACAATATGAGCGTATGTTCTTTTACTAAATTATACTTAATCATTTTGCAAACAATCAAAGTTTTAGACATCAAATATCTTTTAACTCTTGTTTTGTTTCTGAAACAATTCTTTCAGCTCGATGATCACTTTGATTCTCAAACAATTTTGAAGATCAATTTCTCATGAAGGCAAACATATGATCTTTAGATACTAAACTTGAATCATTGCTCTTTGATTAATACAACTTATTAATTTGTATGGAGCAAGCGAGGTTTGCTAAAGTTTGCAATAGGACTTAATCTTTGATCTTGACATTTTAACTAAACGGCACTAGTCCGAAAAGTGATTATCCAGAATTCCATAGTTCTTTTAACTCAATTAAAACTAAGTGTTGGTGGAAAACGGTTGCCAAAGACTACAACGACTTATGCAAATACACTAAGATTTAGTTCATGATAATTAGTTCAAGTTAATCAAATTACTAATGAACTCCCACTAAATTCAACATCCCTCGAAGTTGTTTAGTGAAGCATGATCCAAATTCACTACACCAAGACCGATCATCACGTGAGATGATGTAGCTTTAATGGTGAACATCAACATGTTGATCATATCATCTATATGACTCATACTTGACCTTTCAGTCCATGTGTTCTGAGGCCATGTCTGTACATGCTAGGCTCGTCAAGTTTAACCCAAGTATTTTGGCATGTGCAAAACTGGCTTGCATCCGTTGTATGTGAACGTAGAGTTTATAGCACCCGATCATCACGTGATGCTTCAAAACGACGATCTTTCGCAATGGCGCATACAAGGGGAGAACACATTTTATCTTAAAATTAAGTGTGAGGGATCATCTTATAATGATATCGTCACTATCAAAGCAAAATAAGATGCATAAAGGATAAACATCACATGCATATACAATATGTGACATGGTATAGCCAATCTTCGCGCATTGATCTCCATCTCGTGCGCGCCGGCATGATCTCCATCATTCCACCATGATTGTCTCCACCACGAATAGAAACTACGACTATTGCTAACTACTTAGCGATAAAGTAAAGCTATTACATGGCGTATAAGAAGTTGACACGCAGGTCATACAAAAATTACAAAGACAACCATGTGGCTCCTACCGGTTGTGAACTCATCGACATGCAAGTCGTGAAACATTACAAAACATGATCATCACATACATTACATATATCATACATATCACATCTTGTGGCAATACCATATCACAAACACTCCCTGCAAAAACAAGTTAGATGCCTCTAATCTGTTGATTGCATGTTTTACGTGGTTTATGGGAGCTACGCTTAAGAACGGTTCTTACCTATGCAAAGCCACAACGGTGATATTATGGTTGCGAATATCCATTATAAATCACATGACAACTATAGTGAGAGAAACTAGCATCCACCAGCCGCATATGTGGAACAAGCCACACATCAAGTGCGGAGCCGGTCTCGCGAACGAGGTCGCGTAAGGTTGGCCTGGACCGCTTCGATCTCACTACACCGCGCCATAAGAAGTACACAAAATAGAGGTTTGCAACAGAAAACATCAACGCCCACAACAAGCATGTTGTGTTTTACTCGTGTAAAACATCTACGCATAAATCTGGCTCTGATACCACTGAAGGGTTTCGCAGCATAGAAAACAAAAAATTTCCTACGAAGACGAACAAGAACAAGCCAAGATCTGATCTACGAGATGCAAAACAATGAGTGAGAGATATTAGATCTACATACCCTTGTAGATCGCACAGTGGAAACGTTCAGATGAACATGGTCAGCGTAGTCATACAGCGTCTCCTTCTCGCGATCCGATCCGATCGAAGCGCCACAATGGGCGGCGCCTCTGAGCGTTGCACACGTACAGTGCAACGACGACTCCTCCTCCTCGGTCCAGCAAGGTGTGGTGGAGTGGTAGATGGGATCAGCAGCACGACGGCGTGGTGCTTATGGTGGAAAGTATCTATGGGCAGAGCTTCGCCTACGCGCGCGAGGTGGAAGAAGAAAGGCAAAACATCTAGTCAAACTAGGGAAAACGGGAGCTACATATGAGACAACACACGGCGATGGAGGCTGATCAAAATCACGTCTGTCGCACCTGGTGCTGTGCTTATTTTATACTCGGCCGCGACTTGGAGAAAAAGGTAGGTCAAACTTACCTAGCATGCATCGCCTGGAGACCTCTGGCTGCCACCCTCGATCGCCCTTGCTTGCGTGAACTCCACGTCACCTGGCGGTGCACGATCGATCGCATCGAACAGCCTGGGCGATCTGCTCCTGGAGATCGAGCGCCAGCGATGCGGACGATCGGCCCCAGCGAGCGGCCTGGCGATCGCTGGAGCGAGCAGCGGGACGGGAGGCCTCCAGCGCTCGCGAGCGTGGCCGAGCGGCCTAAGGCCCAGCGGGGCAAGTGCCCAGCGGGCCTACCCCTTGAGCGGCAGATAGCGCACGGCGTGCGGGGCGCGGGGTAGCGTGGCCGACCGGCCCAGCCGGCCCGACTTCGGCGCTTTCTCCTTTTTTTTCTTTTGCCTTTTTCTTTATTTATTAGTCTGTCTAAATGGACTACTAAACTAGCCCGTTAGCAAAACTAATCATGGACTACTTTTTAGCCCTTATTTATTTACAATAAATAAATATATGTATTAATATTTATTAATTCAATTAATTAATAAATCATTAATCCTCTTCCCGGAGCAATTCCGTTACTCTCCAAAATAATTTCCATAAATCCCGAAACTACCTTAGCGTCAATGAGCGTTAAGTGTGTGACCCTACGGGTTCGAGAATGTGTGGATATGATCACTATCAATAATCAATAGCGGGATTTGGAAATCCATATTGACTCCCACATATGCAACGAGATCGTTATCGGTGAACCACGATGCCAGGATTCAATTAATCCCGTATACAAATTCCTTTGTCTCGCGATATTTTACTTGTCCGAGATTCGATTATCGGTATCACCATACCTAGTTCAATCTCGTTCGCAGCAAGTACTCTTTACTTGTTCCGCAATCCAATATCACCCTATGATTAAACTCATTAATCATGTGTTTGCAAATGTGTATGATATTGATTACCGATTGGGCCCAGAGTATATCTCTCCAACATGGGAGGGACAAATCCCATCTCGATACATGCAACCCAACAAGTACTTTTCGATTACCTGAGACACATTTATGATCACCCTTTCATAGTGTGACGTTTGATGACCTCAAAGCTCTCTTCCGGTACCAGGGAGTGGCAATATCTCATGGTCTAAGGAATAAGATACTGAACACAATAACACGATCGAATTGGTGTGCTTAATTTGGGTCTTTCCATCACGTCATTCTACTAATGACATGACCTCATTATTAATCGACAACTCATGTCTATAGTTAGGAAACCTTAACCATCATTAATCAATGAGCTAGTCTAGTAGAGGCATACTAGGAAAACAGTGTTGTTCATAAACCACACAAGTATTAATGTTTCCGCTTAATATAATTTTAGCATGGAATATAAACATTATCATGAACAAGAAATATGATAATAACAATATTATTATTGCCTCTAGGGCATATTTCCTTCAGTCTCCCACTTGCACTAGAGTTAATAATCTAGTCATACTTGCGCCTTTAACACCTATGGCATTCCGGTGTTATTTATATGTGTTGCACGTGGTAAACCTTATCTATGGATCTGATACTTTCAGGTCCGTGTGTATTTGCATATCTTTTGCGTCAGCACGCATTACTCATCTTGTTTGAGATGGCATCGTATAAACTTGGTCTTCTGGTGAGACCTTTGTTTCTTTCCCGAGACTATGTTGTCACTATTGTCATACAATAGAACTGCATAGTACTAGCACACTTGGAACTACACCTAGTTCTGTTGCCGCTTCAAGAGCGATTATACTTATCCCCCGTTGCAGTATCCATCACAATGTTTCACATTGGAACTCATCCAAGTAATCATGGAACTTTCTTCCATCTTATTGTGCCACCTTATAACTCACAACATATAGCCTAAAATTGAGATAAATTCTTACATATATACATGTGACAAAGCCAATGTAACACATTGCAATGAACAATTTGTCACTTCTGCATACAGAACATATTCTTAGTTTCATTTATTCAACTATCATATCTTAATATGTAATTGTTGCTACAATAATCCATATAACAAAGTCACGGCCCATCACCGCTTCTTTGTAAATTGTCGGTTACTATTATCCAATAATATCTCATCCTCAAATCTTTCTATTTGATTATGACCAACTTGGTTAAATAGGAACTTCGATGCCGTGACTACAACATATTGTAGGTGCGGGAGCCATGAATGCAGTTGTCGCTTCTAGAACATTTTCCGGTACTGCGCTACTTTGGTTATCTTGCTCAGGTTCAATAACCTCATCAAGTTCTATTTTCCTCCCACTTAAACCTTTCGCAAAAAACTCCTTCATAAGAAATTCAATCCTTTAGCGACAATCACTATGTGTTTGGGTTCATAGTAGAAGGAATGCCCATCGACATTCTTTGGGATAACCAACAAAGACTTTCTAATCCAATTTTGGATGTAAATATTTTACTTATACCGTGCATACCAAAATTTGAGAAAAGACAACTATAACTTGTATGGTGTCATTTCAGAGGATTATGATGGCACTCTATTCAGTGAAAAGCGGTAGTCTCTAAAGCATAATCCATAAATTATAATGGCAGTTTAATTATTTCATCATTGATCTAACCATATCAAACATGGTTTGATTACATCCATCAAAAACTCCATACTCCTATGGCGTTTCTCGAGATGCAAGTATGTGAAATAATTCACTTAACTCTTAGATGTTTGCTAAACTTGTAACTCAAATACGCTCTATTACGATCCAATCATAAATACTTGAATTTTCTTGTTACAATAATTTCTACTTCATAAATTAAACAGTTTCAATCATTTCATACTTCTATCTCATCAAGTAAATATACCAAGCATCTATTCGAGTCATTGATGAAATAGAAAATACATCGTGCTTGACTTCACACCATGGACTACATACATCAATATGTACGACCTCCATTTAGTTAGTCGCTTGTTCTGTTCATGGCCATGAACAGAGTTTAATCATCTTTAGGAAAAGTCTTACAAGCGTCAATCAATTCAAAATTAAATGACTCAAAAATCCATCAATATAGAATTACTATTACTTCAAGCTGTAAGCTTGGTCATGTACCCGCGTGGTGAATGCTTCCCGCACAACACGTTTTTTAACCGTTCAATTTTAGCTTCAAGTGATCTGGAGCTTCCATTTGGTCTGGTCGGTGTGAGTTTTGGCACTTTACTTTGTGTCTCCTTCCGGGCTGACATTGGTCCCATTTAAGCCACGGTTCACAGCGATTCACAGCAAAGGGTAATCTTCAGAGTGTAAAAAGTAAAAGGTTGTCACCACCGGTCCACCGCACATTCGCACCCCCCAGACCCAACCCCTCTGTCCCCAGTCCACCCCATTCTCTCTTTCTCCTCTCTGCCTTCTACGGGTTCGCCTCGCGCGGGCGGCTCCGGAGGCCTCACAAACCCTAGAAAAAAGCGCGCCCGATCTCCTCTCCTCGGCCGCTGCCGGCGCCGGCGCCGGCGGTGGCGGCCGCGCCCGGCCGTCTAAGGCGGTGGACGAGGGCGGCGAGCCTTGATGGGCCCCCTACGTGCGGAGGTGGGACGTCTTCTGGGCTGCACGGGAGGTGTGTGTGTCCGGCGGCGCGAGTTCTAGGTGGAGTTCACCGGCGCACGGCGGGGGCGTGGAGGTGAGGAGGAGCTCGGCAAGGACATCAGGGGGTCGCGGCGGAGTGGGGTGGAGCGACGGCGCGACTGGTGGCGGCCGCGCGGGCCCAATCGTCGAGGCGGCGGCGCTGGAGGCTCCGGCAGGAAGGAGTTCCTGCGAGCAGCGGGCCGGCCCCGCCTTGCTTTGCGGGCGCGCGACGGCGTCCTCCCGGTGGTGGCCGACGTGAGGAGCAGGGGCTTGGTGTGGTCCCGATTTGGGCCTTACGGGCCTGATGGGTTGGGACTGTCTGCCGGTTGGATGTTGTCTGGAGCAGACGACGACCATGGCGGGCGGTCCTAGCCGGTGCCTGAGGTGGGTGGAGGCTGGCCTTGCCAGGTTGGAAGTGGAAGATGGACCAGGCTCATGCTGTGTGGTGTCACGTCATCTGATTCTTGCTCGGCAACAGTTGTGTGTGTTAGATCTGGGTTGTGTGGTCGACGCAGGATCTGCGGTGGTGGTTGAGGCAGACAAGCTCTACCTCCTCCTTGCGGCTTGCCGGTGGCATCCGACCCTCACAGCCACAGGTCTCGGTAGATGAACATCCGTTGGTGGAGCTGGCCTTATGGTGGATGGGTAAGGCTCTTTCCAACACAAAGTAGCTCCTTTCCTTTTCTTCTGATTTTTCGTATTGATATTCTTTTAGTGAAGATACTTGCTTTAGAGTGTTTTTGTTTAGGATTCAGCAAATTTTCTAGCAACTTAGTGCTATAATAAGTTGGGATTCGGAAATAGAAATGAACCCAATGTTTAATTTCACAGCCTCGTGATGTCTTGGATTCAGTAGTTTAGAAGGGTAGGAACCTTAAGCAAAGTTGTGTGATCTTGCTAGCTCCGAAAATTAGTACTCCCTCCGACTCATAATACTCTTCGTTAATGTAGATGTATCTAGACACATTTTAGTGGTTGATACATCCGTATTAGCAAAGAGTAATATGGATTGGAGGGAGTAGAATAATTTCATAATTTTTTTTGGAAACTATAGTATTGCTTTAGATGTGCTCTGATTGATTTATTCAAGAGCCAAGCAAGCAAATCTTACAAGATCTCATTTTTTTGTTCCTTGCTTTTGGCTAGCAGCCACTCGCTCGTGCTGCCTCTGCAAGAACATAAGGATTTAAGAGATGCTGGCCTGGTGCTGGTTTGTGTCTTCAATACCTGTGGCAGAGGTTGCAGTTTAGTAGTTGGCGCTGAGCCTACATGCAACTGATATTTTTTTGAATTCTTTTGTGTCAACTAATTACACTTGAAAATATGTTGTTGCTCTGAGGTTTTTTCATTTTTATGTTTACATGTTCAATGGAAGAGAGATTTTAAAGGAGCAAAAGTTCAGATGGCTCATGTTTCGCATTGTGTCAAAGATTGCAGCAAGATAATGGAAAATTCCCAAGAATGGTAGGTGAGGTTTGGTAGGAAAATAAATTTATTGTATGAGATGAACAAAATTTAGATTTATGGTTTTAATTCATTGGATGAGACAGAGAATGGGACACAGAATTTAAAGACAGATTATTTGCAATTTGATGTTATTGCAATATCTTAGATATGATAGAAAAGTCTTAAGTTTGTTATAAGTAACCTGTATTTTTCTTAAATAGTTTGAATAATATCACAATTTTTAGCTTATACATGGAGTTGCCCAGCCTTATGAGTACTCATGTGCCATCTTTTTTTTGACCTGATTACTGTAATACGTTCGTTTCTGAGCAGTCTCCAGATTCATATTGCCTTCTCTGAGAAAAGAAGTTCGCCTTGGTTTCTGAGCAGTCTCCCATATTCATATTGCCTTCTCTGAGAAAAGAAGTTCGCCTCACCTGCTCTACGCTGACGGTTTGCGACTCCTATTTGGCCGTCTTCATGACTCCATAGCGGCATACTGCCATGCGAGAACTGGCGACCAGTGATGCAGCAGTGCAGCACCCAGTTGATGCAAAGCCAGCGGTTGCGGCGCATATATCTGAATTGAGGACCCTGGTTCCGGATGGGGAGGGCCACAAGGACGTACAATGAATGAATGAACCACTGTGTCGATCGATCCAGCTTAAAGAAAACAGATATTTATGTTACATTGTGTTAATATATCGCTGCATCTCCTCGTGCAAATATAAAAATAAGTAACCCATGCCATAATCAAACTTCTCCCATGTGACATAGCAGACCTATTGGGGTTAGAAAGTTTGCTGGAATAGTAGCAAATTTAGCTGGTAGGTATGTTGTCATAGTTTTATGCAATCAAACCTTAAGAAATTAATACAAATCATGGCCTGCGATGGTCGGTGTTGTCTTTTGCCTGAAAAGGTAGTTCCTGTACAATGTAATGGTTTTTTTATTAGAATTTTGGCTGAAACAGTTTTACTGCCCTAGCATTCGGTTTATATTTTGTTTCCTGCAGACCTGTTACTCTTTTGATTTCATAATTTTTTTGATTCGTATTAATTGAATACGACACGTTGGAGTAATTATGATATGTTGGAGTAATTATGAAATGAGATGCCGAATTCTAGAATTGCTTAGTAATGTCCGTCGTTTGAACCGTCAGGTATAATATATAGTCACATTCTCATTTCTTACATACCCCCTACTAATCAACGCAAAACACACCTACCGCATGCTTGTTTTTTGTCGTCATTTGCCACTCGCGTGTGTCTGACATGCAGGCCCATGTGCATATGTGGAAGGACCCAACAAGCCTGGCAGAAACAAATAGTAACCCATTTCACATTACATCGGTGAACCCCGTTTCTTCCTCACCAAGGTCAAGTGAGGGCCATTGGTGGATGACGCGGTGATGTCGATCGATGAAACCTAACCGATGCGTGGAACGGTAGTGGAGGAGAGACCACCATGTTAACCAGATCTGCCGACTGATGGGGAAGGGCATGGAGAACCACTGGGTTTAGCTGGGGAGGAGGAGATGGGGACAACTCTAGCGTGGCGCTGAGGGAATCGGGGCGACTACTGAGCCAATGGCGCGGTGCACGATGACGGTGATGCTTGATGCGCTGTTTTGGCTACGACCGTTTGCACGAAATTGTAGTTGGATCATATGACCCGAGATCAACTCGAGGAGGACGCGAAAGTGCATCATGGGCAAAGGTATGTGTGGATGCCGGCGGAGTTGTCACCGGCGGCGTTTCAGCTGCCGAAGTTGGTGCGGGTATTCGACCAGCTGTCTCATGCCAAAATTATGGTGATCTCCTGTCTTGACGTCGAGAAATTCACTCACCACTACCTACGTTAACCCCTAAATTGATCACATTACTTAAACAAAGTAACCATGCATCAACATGACACGTAGAACATGCAGTGAGACAACGCCTAGCACGCGGGCCGGGCGAAGCCGGCCGGTTTGTCTAGTAAGCTTTAAGCTTGAGACTGACACAGCGTGCTGAGTGCATCCCGATGCGCGCGTTTATCACCGTCAGATCTTCACCGTAGATGATCTAGGTCGTTCGTTCGGTCTGATCGGTAAAATTCTATACACTTTGATCTGTATCTCTTGTTCGGCTGACATTAGGTCCCATTTCTTTTTAGGCCACATTTCACAGCGAAGGGTAAACCTTGAAGTGTAAAAACGAACTGATTTCTCGCCACAATCGCGCCCCAGCTCCCCCCAGACCCGACCCCGAAACGGCCCAGCCCATCCATTCTCTTTCTCTCCTTCTCCTCTCCAACCTCTGGCCTCTAGGGTTCAGCCGCCGCCCTCACCCGCTGCCTCTGCCTGCTCCCTGAATGGCTGCCCTTGGAGCGGCCTAGAACTGACAGCCGCCGTCGCCGCCGCTCCCTCCCAGACTAGAGTTTGGGGTTCGTTGGCTGGTCATTTTTGGTGGGCAGTAGAGGTGTTTTTTTTGAGTTTCTCCATCGTTCTGCCTTGTGGGGATTCACAGCGGCTGCAGCAGTCCGATCAGGCGCCCCGCCAGTAGTCCGGGTACGTCGGGCGGCGGCCGCCACCGATGGATTCGTTGTATGTTGAGCCGACGGCCCTGATTCAGGTGCCCCACCAGCAATCCGCGTAAGGGCAGCGACCGCTTCCACCCATGGATTCGTTGTATGACGAGACGCCGGCCCCGATGCAGGTGCCCCTGAAGTCGGCCTCGACGCTATGGAAGTCCTGGTCGCCGTCGGTGACCTGCAGTAAAGGATGTTCACTCTGGCGGGCGATTCACGAGCACAGGTGAGGTATGTCTATCTGGTTTCCCGTGCTATGCTTTGAATCCGCACAATTTTTTTGAGCGTTCTTCCACTCCCTGCTCCCCGTGGCTCCGCTTCCAGCGCCCCACCCCCTATCTTCCCCTCCCTCCCTTCAATTGGGCACCATCTGTCTAGCTGCCGGCAGGTCGCTTCCGTTGGCGTTGGCATCGGTTCCGTCAGCGGCGGCCTCGATTTTAGCGGCAATGATCTTGTTTCGGACCATAGCAACGTGGATGCAGTCGGCCACTCTTCGTCATTACCTGGACATGATGTGCCGGCGGCTCTCCCCCTTTTCAGCGTGCGTAGGTGCGGTAGCAATATGGCCGTCAAAGAAGCTGGGAACAAGGAGACCATGAGGGGACGCGGTCGTTAGTGGTGTGCATGTGCCCTCTTGAGTGGCAGCATTTAGCATGTTAACCATGGAAAATGGAATGCTTCCATATAGGTGTGGTTTGCACTAAAAAATCGAATAGTCCTTTTGCACTTAACAGAAATATGAAGTATCCTTCCTTGACAAGTTCTTGAATTAGGGGTACTCTGTGCTCAACTGTGTTGCTAGATGCTGTGAAAAAAAATCATTCAGTTTTGTGGCATTTAGCATTTGTTTGTGAAAGTCGTAGAACATCATCTCCTTGTGTTGTTATCAAATTTCTATTCAATTGTAGGAACCATATCCCTACCGCTAATTGATTAATGATGCCACAGAAGACCGAAGTTGGTATGTTGATTAACAATTTCTTACCGTCAAGTATGGAAAATTATTTGTATTTAAGAAAAATAGAACTTCATTAAATCATACTAATTAGAGCGTCTATGTATCTGTTAGGAATGCCTGGTGAAAAATATTACCAGCATTTAAAGTACTTGCAAGGTATGATGGTAATGTTCTTTTCGTGTTGCCTTACGTACTTAAGATCGGTAGTTCACCTAAGGACTCCATGTGCCACTGATCTTGATGTGCATGGATGCCATTTCTTTTAGCCTAAACTCTTCAGCTTTTCAGCAACAATTTTTTCTCGAACAAATTTGTAACTAAGTTGAGCTCTTGGAATAATTACTTCGATTATTGCTTGCAACTAACCTTTTAATGCTGTTTAGCCAACCTCTTAATGTTAGAAGCCTATATCCTGTAACATGTTCTCTCAGAGGCAGAATAAGGTATAAATATTTTTTTTGAAAGCATGAGGTAAGTTGCTGATATGGCTTCAAGACAATTCTCAGTCAACAGTATGCATTATTAGAACTCTAGACATTGCAACTTCTTTACTTCCGTGACGTAGCGAAGCAGACAATCTCAGATTAGCAGGTAAGAACCTTAGTTGTAATATCCTTTCCAGCCCTAGATAAGGATTGATAATCGTACAAGTGTCCACCTGAATCGTGTTACATGTGGAAGCCACTCAGTCCTCTATTGTGCATGTATAGTTCAGATCAGATGAAAAATATATCCTCCTCTATTGTGCATATATAGTTCAGGTCAGCTTGAAGGGTCCATTTGGCTCACAATGTTGCAAATTTCTTTGCTTCACTCGGAACGAAAATAAAATAACTAGATGGACTCCTTAGTACTCAATGGCACCTGGGCAAGCTTGCCGAATTGGAGAGGAAGATGCTCTAGCATGGTACCTTGTTGCAGGTTCAGTACTACACTATTTATTTACTTGCTTAGCGTGTTGAGTTTGTGATTGCATTAGTGGAATGAACACTCATGAATTTTGTTTCATAGGTTCACGGAAGAAAACTGAATGAGAACGGAAGGAGGCTTAGTCAACCGAGGAGCTTTTGCATGTTCAGTTAGGAATAGCTTTTAGGTTTTAATAGTTATTGTCCTATGGAATTTACTATCTGTCCCAGTGAAAAATGTGCGGCTGTGCCACCCAGTGTGATGCTTTTACTACAACCCTTTTTCATATGCATATCATATGTCTGATGCATTACTATCTGGTACCAATACTGGTATTGACTGTTGATGGTTATTTTCTTATAAATTTACTATGTGTACCGGTGACAAATATTCTGTTGTGCCAATCTCAGTCTCTTCTATGTACTTTGTACATCATGTGTGATGCTTACTACAATCCTTTTTCATATGCATAGCATGTGTCTGATGCATTTACTATGTGTACCAATAACTAACTGAGATTTTGCGTGGTGAACAATTCAAAGTATGTGAAACAACTAACATGAACTAAGGCGGTGATACAAAGTTCATTTCACCATCACAATATTTTTCATCTAACTTTACGAAAGTGTTATGTACTCATGGTATGGAGACGTTATGTAATCATTTGGGATAATGAAACTGGCCTGGAAACAATCAATGCCATTTTTAGGCGACAATGAACTCCATTCTATGACTGTGATAGTGTGATGTATCAGCTACTGGCCCAGAGCCCCCTCCCCTTTCCATGTACCTGAGTAGAGAGAATCCTAATTTACGGGCTAGGCAACATTTAAATAAATGGAAAAAACTATTATGAGTGATAACAACCTGGCGGAACCCAATGCGGAACCGCCCCACTTACCACAACAAACTCAAACGTTATGTAGGTGCGGACCGCCCCACTTACCATAACAAACTCAAACTCACCATAGCAAACTCAAACGTTATGTAGGCGGGCGCGGCGAAGCGCGCCGGTCCGTCTAGTTTCTTTCATGTTTTGTTTCCAATATGACTTAAACGGTGGTGTCATATATAAGTGAAATTTGTGTTGTCTTGCGACCTTTAGCATCAGTGTTATAAATGTCTATTTTACCAAAGATGTATAATAATCTATCAATCAAATATGGAAGACAGTAATAATTTGAACAACCATTGCTCTCATAATACCAGAACAATATAACAATTATTAAGTTCTTAACAAATCTTGAAGGCTAGGTTTGATGCCGATGAAAAACACAATAACACTTTTATTTGTTTCTCAACGTGCATTATAACCACATTCTTTTGCTGGTTATTTAGGCCATTGTAGTTCTTGTATTGTGTTGCTTTGTATGACATTTTATATCAACAAATCAGTATTGAATACCCAAGAATTACACTGTTAACGAGCAAAGAATACATCTATAACATGTATATCATTTATATACCCGAGCTGGATATTTCTAGTCTTTTCCTTTTCTACCAAATAGTTTTGTAGATCATATTTAGTGTTTCCTCACCATTTAGAAGAATCTATCAACATCAATAGTGACGTCAATCATTTGACACATAGTCCAAAGGATATTAGTCAAATACTAATGGCCTTGGATTTTTCACATTGATGTGGATCACCATCATCATATAATTGGCGTTCTTCTAGATTCCATTCTTTAGCATTCTTTGGGTATAGCAAAACAATTTAGCCGATACCTTTTCATTCATTCTATCATGACAACTTTCATGATAAAACTACTATAGTTTATGAGGAAGAATACAAGTATATATTAGTCCCAAACTTTTGGGTGATCGGGACGCCAAGCGTCTCCAATCTTCGCATATATTCATACAATATGAGCATATGTTCTTTTACTAAATTATACTTAATCATTTTGCAAACAATCAAAGTTTTAGACATCAAATATCTTTTAACTATTGTTTTGTTTCTGAAACAATTCTTTCAGCTCGATGATCACGTTGATTCTCAAACAATTTTGAAGATCAATTTCTCAGGAAGACAAACATATGATCTTTAGATACTAAACTTGAATCGTTGCTCTTTGATTAATACAACTTATTAATTTGTATGGAGCAAGCCAGGTTTGCTAAAGTTTGCAATAGGACTTAATTTTTGATCTTGACATTTTAACTAAACGGCACTAGTCCGAAAAGTGATTATCCAGAATTCCATAGTCCTTTTAACTCAATTAAAACTAAGTGTTGGTGGAAAACGGTTGCCAAAGACTACAACGACTTATGCAAATACACTAAGATTTAGTTCATGATAATTAGTTCAAGTTAATCAAATTACTAATGAACTCCCACTAAATTCAACATCCCTCGAAGTTGTTTAGTGAAGCATGATCCAAATTCACTACACCAAGACCGATCATCACGTGAGATGATGTAGCTTTAATGGTGAACATCAATATGTTGATCATATCATCTATATGACTCATGCTTGACCTTTCAGTCTATGTGTTCCGAGGCCATGTCTGTATATGCTAGGCTCGTCAAGTTTAACCCAAGTATTTTGGCATGTGCAAAACTGGCTTGCATCCGTTGTATGTGAACGTAGAGTTTATAGCACCCGATCATCATGTGATGCTTTAAAATGACGATCTTTTGCAACGGCGCATACAAGGGGAGAACACATTTTATCTTAAAATTAAGTGTGAGGAATCATCTTATAATGCTACCGTCGCTATCAAAGCAAAATAAGATGCATAAAGGATAAACATCATATGCATATACAATATGTGACATGATATAGCCAATCTTCGCGCATTGATCTCCATCTCGTGCGCGCCGGCATGATCTCCATCATTCCACCATGATTGTCTCCACCACAAATAGAAACTACGACTATTGCTAACTACTTAGCAATAAAGTAAAGCTATTACATAGCGTATAAGAAGTTGATACGCAGGTCATACAAAAATTACAAAGACAACCATATGGCTCCTGCCGGTTGTGAACTCATCGATATGCAAGTCGTGAAACATTGCAAAACATGATCATCGCATACATTACATATATCATACACATCACATCTTGTGGCAATACCATATCACAAACACTCCCTGCAAAAACAAGTTAGACGCCTCTAATTTGTTGATTGCATGTTTTACGTGGCTTATGGGAGCTACGCTTAAGAACGGTTCTTACCTACGCAAAGCCACAACGGTGATATTATGGTTGCCAATATCCATTATAAATCCTATGACAACTATAGTGAGAGAAACTAGCATCCACCAGCCGCATATGTGGAACAAGCCACAACGGTGATATTATGGTTGGCCTGGACCGCTTCGATCTCACTATACCGTGCCATAAGAAGTACACAAAATAAAGGTTTGCAACAGAAAACATCAATGCCTGCAACAAGTATGTTGCGTTTTACTCGTACATCTACGCATAAATCTGGCTCTGATATCACTGAAGGGTTTCGCAGGATAGAAAATAAAAAATTTCCTACGAAGACGAACAAGAACAAGCCAAGATCTGGTCTACGAGATGCAAAACAATGAGCGAGAGACATTAGATCTACATACCCTTGTAGATCGTATAGAGGAAACATTCAGATGAACATGGTCGGCGTAGTCATACTAGCGTCTCCTCCTCGCGATCTGATCTGATCCAAGCGCCACAACGGGCGGCGCCTCCGAGCGTTGCACACGTACAGTGCAGCGACTCCTCCTCCTCCTCGGTCTAGTAAGGTGTGGTGGAGTAGTAGATGGGATCAGCAGCACGATGGCGTGGTGCTTATGGTGGAAAGTATCTACGGGCAAAGCTTCGCCTTCGCGCGCGAGGTGGAAGAAGAAAGGCAAAACGTCTAGTCAAACTAGGGAAAACGGGAGCTACATATGAGACAACACACGGCGATGGAGGCTGATCAAAATCACGTCCGTCGCACCTGGTGATGTGCTTCTTTTATAGTCGGCCGCGACTTGGAGAAAAAGGTAGGTCAAACTTACCTAGCATGCATCGCCTGGAGACCTCTGGCTGCCGCCCTCGATCGCCCTTGCTTGCGTGAACTCCACGTCACCTAGCGGCGCATGATCAATCGCATCGAACTACCTGGGCGATCCGCTCCTGGAGATCGAGCGCCAGCGATGCGGACGATCGGTCCCAGCGAGCGGCCTGGCGATCGATGGAGCGAGCAGTGGGACGGGAGGCCTCCAGCGCTCGCGAGCGCGAACGAGAGGCCTGAGACCCAGCGGGGCAAGCGCCCAGTGGGCCTACCCCTTGAGCGGCAGATAGCGCGCGGCGTGCGGGGCGCGGGGTAGCGTGGCCGACCGGCCCAGCCGGCCCAACTTTGGCGCTTTCTCCTTTTTTTCTTTTGCCTTTTTCTTTCTTTATTAGTCTGTCTAAATGGACTACTAAACTAGCCCGTTAGCAAAACTAATCATGGACTACTTTTTAGCCCTTATTTATTTACAATAAATAAATATATGTATTAATATTTATTAATTCAATTAATTAATAAATTATTAATCCTCTTCCCGGAACAATTCCGTTACTCTCCAAAACAATTTCCATAAATCCCAAAACTACCTTAGCGTCAATGAGCGTTAAGTGTGTGACCCTACGGGTTTGAGAATGTGTGGACATGATCACCATCAATAATCAATAGCGGGATCTGGAAATCCATATTGACTCCCACATATGCAACGAGATCATTATCGGTGAACCATGATGCCAGGATTCAATTAATCCCGTATACAAATTCCTTTGTCTTGCGATATTTTACTTGTCCGAGATTCGATTGTCGGTATCACCATACCTAGTTCAATCTCGTTCGCAGCAAGTACTCTTTACTCGTTCCGCAATCCAATATCACCCTGTGATTAAACTCATTAATCACGTGTTTGCAAACGGTGTATGATATTGATTACCGATTAGGCCCGGAGTATATCTCTCCGACATGGGAGGGACAAATCCCATCTCGATACATGCAACCCAACAAGTACTTTTCGATTACCTGAGAGACACTTTTATGATCACCCTTTCATAGTGTGATATTTGATGACCTCAAAGCTCTCTTTCGGTACCAGGGAGTGGCATTATCTCATGGTCTAAGGAATAGGATATTGACATAGGAAAAGCTACGCAATTGTGAACACAATAACACGATCTAATTGCTGTGCTTAATTTGGGTCTGTCCATCACGTCATTCTACTAATGACATGACCTCATTATTAATCGACAACTCATGTCTATGGTTAGTGACGAGGGTTAACTCGACAAATGTCCTAGATGAAGGACTTAGGATCGGGGAGATAGGGCGTCGAATGAACTCGAAGGTAAAATCAGTCAAACAAGATGTGTATCGAAAGTAAACGTGGATGTAAACCTGGCTTGCTTTCAATCTGTCCCTCATCGTCCTCTCCTGGCCCCTATAAATAGGTGGCCAGGTCTCAAGGATTGGGAGGGATCCGATACAGATTACAATATCGACATACGATATAAACTCGTATTTCGACTAGCGTTACAATTGGGCCTAGCTTAATGGGCCTAAGGGGTACTCAACTAACGGGCTCTATTATCTATACCCTTGTCAGTAGCCCCTGAGATTCTACCAGAATTACAGATTCAGGTTGAATCTCAGATCTTCAAATCTTCGACTTGATCAATACTTGACTTCTTCATATCTTCAAATCTTCGACTTGATCTTTTGACTAATCTTTTTATTATAATGTCTCGCAAGGGGTTTTGATGAACAAGCCTGACAACTCTGATGGATCAAGAGGCCAGTTAACTGCCGGAACAGATACTTGTCACCTACTTCAAATTCAATCCCCTTGGACTTGAATTTGGGAAACCGGTCAAACCCATCCTTTTGCTGCATTTAGGACTTACAAAGAATGAATCCCAGTAGTTCTCAGGGTACCCAGTGCGTCCACCAGGATTTTCTTCGCGTTGTAGACACGGATAAGTACTAGCAGAGCGCATCCATGTGCGTATACCGGGCCACACAGGACGGATCCTGGGGTCTTACCTTCATGATATATTTCAACCACGGCATTCAAGTTTTGTCGCGATGACGCAACTCGAGAATCATATGTCGTAGCCTTGTTTGACTGTTTCAATATATGAAATATTCGAGTTATCCTTTTTAACTCTCATAAATAACTCCCGATGGGAGTAATCAATTTTGTCGACAATGTAGTCAAAGTTCACCAGTTGTCGAAATGTAGCCGATGGCGCCTAAACCACTTGTCCACCAGTTGGTTCTTTATCATTGTCTTCAATTTCCCATCTTTCTTCTGTCAACTTCTTTCTATCGGGTGCGCGACAGCCCTCCCGATGGGAGTATCCCCCGAGGCTATAGCCGAATTTTTTCGGGTATAGGCTCAAAAATATAGACATATATGTTTCATATACTGTCTCTTGCGATATTTTTCGGTATGATTTTACACTTAATGATTCTTCTCTTCTTCTTCTTATGACATAAGCCCCCGAGTCCAGGACGAGGTACGTTGTGCTTCTTGACAGATACTTTCCCTCTCTTCTTCTTTTCATTTTTTCTTTTTTTTGCACGTATCTTTTTGTCACGGGGATGACTTCTGGGGTATGCCAAGGGCAGCGCTATCTGCTAGCTAGCATCCCAGGAATCTCCACGGCGCTAAGACAAGAAAACTAGCTCCGTCCAAAGAGCCAGCTGCGCCGGCAGCCGGCTGGTGACTCCATCGAGGAGAGCCGGAGCTGGGCGGAGAAGACAAGATTCCTCCAACGGCTGTTTCGCTGAAAGTGCCCTGGCCTCGACAAGATCGACAGAGGCGAAGGACGGGCATGACGCAAGCCATGTCCAGACTCCACCAACCAGTGAGCAGGAGCCTTCCCCACGATAGGATCCGAGGCAAAAGGGAGGGCATATGCCTCCCAGATGCCGGTCCAAGGGGGAAAAGGCGCTTTATAAAGTGCCACCGTCAGAGAAGGAGTCAGGGGGCCAGAAGATCACGCCGAAGACACAGCCACGGAGGAGCCGGGCAGCCGGCCACCTAACCTGTAACCAGACCCCCGCCTATATAAGGGGGTCTGCACCCTTAGACTAGGGAGATCCGATCTTCTTCTTCCTCCTCTAGACCGAACAGCTCGAGGAGCGTTGTAACCACTGTGAAGATAATACGAAATAAGGCAGGAAGTAGGGGTGTTACCTCCGGCGTGGAGGGCCCTGAACCTGGGTAAACCGTGGTGTCCTAGTAACACAATCCCGAGCCAGACCCATCGTCGCACACCGTCGAGCCTCTCCGTTAAGCCATCCCCATGGCTACTGTCTCTAAATTCCCATGACAGTTGGCGCCCACCATGGGGCAACGCGTGGCGGCGACCGGAGTCAAGTTCCGGCCGGGACCCTCATCGGCTCTCGGCGAGAGGGTCGCCTCTGGCCTTGTCTGGAGGTTCGGCACCCTCGACTGCGTCAGCGACAACTTGGCCTGCTTCAAGGATGGCTTCGGCGATAGCGGCTCCTTCCTCGACGTCGGCGGCCACCGCTTCTACGTCGCCAAGCCCTTCCCGGAAGAGGTAACCGACGTCCTCGACCCTCTCAGCGACGGAGGTTCGAGCTGCGGCAAAAGCTGCGACTTTGGCGCCATGGTCGAAGTGATGGCCCTGGGAGACGAGGAGGGCGGCGACTCACCGCACTCCGCGCGCCCGCCGCTCGAACGCCTTCCTCCACAGGAGCAGAGCGCTCCACTCCCAGAGCAAGACGCCTCGAACATCGCTGTGGTGGACCTGCGCGCACCACTCGACCATGTCATCGACCCCATCCAGGTTGCGGAGGCCCTGGAGTGGACGCGCCTCTCACTACTCGGCAAGGTGGCTGAGGATGAGATTGACCGGCGCCGCGCGAGCACCACGCTTCACGAGTTCTACGACGTGCATGGATATGCACCGGTCGAGCTTGCTCATGACCCGCGGTGCGGCTTCGTTGCCATGGGCCCTGGCCAGAGATCCAGCGATCGCCATCGGCAAGCCAAGGCCGTGGAGGGCGCGAAAAGGGCGGTCGTGCTCCGAGCTGCAGCGCCCGAGGCCGCCGCGCCCAGCAGGCCGGTGGAGCTGGCAGGCCGCACCAATTTCCGGTGCCAGCGCAGGGGCTGGAGTCTCAGGCTTGCCAACCGGCCCTGCACATCCATCTGTGGCTTGACCACATGAAGGCGCTCCCCAAGGGATCTGCTAGCTCAAAGCGAGCGGCGTCTGACCAAGGAGGCCCGGGGGCTGCCGGCGGCGGTCAGGGGCGCAAAGAGGGCAAGTACACCCTCGATGCTGCGCTTGACCAGCCATGCAAATTCCACAGCACCCCTCGCAGGGAAGCGACCCACTCCACGCATCAGTGCCGGTTCATGAGAGAGCTGGAGCAACACGCTCAGCAGCTTCCTGGAACTTCGCAAGCGCAACCGGCTGGAGGTCAGGAGGACCAACAGCACGAGCCGGCTGCCGACAAGTCAGACCAAGGTGATGACGACTTTCCGGCGGATGTCAAGCAGTATCACATCTTTACCACCCCGGGCAAAGACAAAAGGAACGACCTTTGGTACGAGGCGGAGGTAAACGCTGTCATGCCTACAGAGCCCCAGTTCATGCACTGGTCTGAGGCAGCCATCACCTGGGGGCGTGAGGACCATCCGCGACTGATGCCCAGCCCTGGAGAATACGCTCTGGTCCTGGATCCTGTCATGTGCTCTGATACGCACACGTGTCGGTTCTCCCGCGTGCTCATCGACGGCGGCAGCAGCATCAACCTTCTTTACCGAAGCTCTATGGAGAAGCTGGGCATCCCGCTTGCTCAGCTAAAACCGAGCCGGCTCACCTTCCATGGCATCGTGCTTGGGCATTCGTGCACCCCTATGGGCAGGGTGCAGCTGGAGGTTCTCTTCGGGAAGAAAGGTAACAGCTGCCGCGAACCCATCTGGTTCGAGGTGGTAGACCTTAACAGCCCCTATCACCCACTGCTCGGTCGACCTGCCCTAGCCAAGTTCATGGCAGTCCCGCACTACGCCTACCTGAAGATGAAGCTTCCTGGCCCTCGTGGGGTGATTACCGTCACCGGGTGCTACAAGAAATTGATAGAGTGTGCGAGAACCAGCTCTAAACTGGCAGAAGCCTTGGTCATTGCTGAGTAGAAGCGTCAGCTGCTCCAGCGGGTGGCAGTGACCCAGCCTGGTCATCCGGCTCTGAGCCAGCCGGCTCCTCACCTCAAGCCGGCAAGCGGCGCCAAGGAAGTCCCACCCGAAGTGGGCAAGGTGGCTGAAGCCTTTGTCTCGGGGGCTGGCCCTTCCTCGAGGTAGGAGGGTGCACCTTACGGCCTCGCCCGAGACAAGTCAGGATGTCGATCGCTTAAGACCTTTGGCTTGCTAAGGCAAAAACCTTGTATCCCGAACAACTGTCGATGAATAAAAGAAAGTTGGGCGGCATACGGCTGATCCCAGGAAAGAATGCTTTAAGTATCTTTTACCTTTCTAGCGCAATTCATGGGGCTGAAAGCCGGCTTCAAGCGGGAGCCGGCTGCCCCGAACCGTCGAACCTCTAGCCAGACGAACGAGTACTACGTGCGGATTGGACCTCGAGCCTAACCTCCATTCCAGGCTCAAAATAAGCCGCAGGAAATGGAGCCGGCAGGTCACTCACCTAGGAAAATCGCTAAGAGGAAACACCCGGAACCCGACGAATCAAGCCTCTTGTCAGACGAATGAGTACTGCGTGCAGATCGGACCCCGAGCCTAACCTCCAACCCAGGCTCAAGTTAGCCGCAGGAAATGGAGCCGGCAGGTCACCCACTTAGGAAAGTCGCTAAGAGGACATGATGCAAAGACGTCAAAAGCATTACCGTTCACCTAAGAACTGCGTGCATCGATCAATAGTTGTGTGTGGGTTGGACCAAGCTGGATCTTTTATGTACCGAAGTACTACTCCTCATTCCGCGACACGCTCCCACCCTAGACTGGCATTCGGCTGCCAGTCCAAGGGAGACCAACCGGCACCAGGCTTCCGGTTGGGGGTAGAAGAGCCGAAGGATAGGGAGATGAAGGAAAAAGTCGAAAGATATCAGGTTAAATCCGATTCACAAACAACTAGAAACCGATGCATAAGGAACTTGGGATGAAACGTCATCGGTGTATATGAGCGAAATGTTGCTGGGCATGGCATAAGTTCAATACACATACAAACGAGCAAGGAAACCTTGACACAGTCAGGGGGCGGGCGGCGAGCTAGCCGGCTCCAGCAGGGCAGCATCACCAGTCCTAGCTGCCAAAACAAAGTCATCGCCACTGGGGGACGGAGGGATGGAGCTGTCAGTTGGACCTTCGGAGGCCTTTTGAGGCACCTCTGCAGAGCTGGGCTCCTCGAAGTCCACATCATCTAAAGATTCATCACTCTCCCCGGTGTCGAAGAGCACGCCGGTATTGGCGCACTCTGCGATGGTGCAGGCACGTTGGCGAAGCTTCGCCTCGTTGAGACCAACCGATCCACCCTCGCGAAGGTGCTCTAGTTGGTCTAGGTTAACGCCTGGGTACCACAAGAGCACAAAATCCAAGGCTTGCGCAGCGCCGGCTCGGGCCGCAGACTCCTTCCAGATGTCAACCCGGTTGGACACGAGTGGGATCCATTTGAGGAGCATCTTGATGTCGCCAGGCACCGCACGCCCAGGCCATAAAGCTTCAAATACAGAGACAACAGCTTGGCGAAGTTCGCCCCCAGCTCAGCTACTGGGTGGAGTCGGCCTTTGACCAGTGCCATTAGTTCTCCGGAGGTGAAGTTGGCCTTGGGGTCGTTGCTAGGGTCGATCTTTTGCTCCACCCGATACTTCTCTAGCGCGGCTGTCGCGGCCCCATCAGAGTCAGGAAAGGCCCCTGCAAGAGCGGCTAGAAAATGAGGAAATGGCTTGAAGGAGCAAGAGCTGGGAAGCAGAGGGGGAAGCGGACCATGAAGAGCGTCCTCCAGTCCTAGGAGGCCGGAGTGGAGCTTGCGATCCCGGGCGCGCCAAAGGCTAAGTTCCTTATCGTGCTGCTCGCCGTCAAGCTTTCGAAGAGATTCCAGCTGATCTTGGCATCGCGGCTCTCAACTTTGGCGTCCAGCGACGTGCGAAGCTCATCCACCTCGCTCCCATATTTCGCGGAGAGGATTTCTCGTTCCTTGGCCAACTGTTGGTCAAACTCCAGCTGCAGCTTTGATTCCGCCTCTCGAGCCTTCATCGGTTCCATTTCCAACTCCTGGGCTCTGGCGGCCTAGGACTGCAAACCTTGGAGCTCCTCCACATGCTTCTGCTTGAGTAGCTCAACTGCGTCGGCCGACATCGAGTTGGCCAGCCGGGACTCAAGTGAGGAGATGAGCGAGGCAGCATCTGAAAATGGAGATGTGAGGATAGAGAGGGCGGTGGAAGTATTTTGAGCCAAAGGGTCCCGAGCCTACCTGATAGCTTCTCCAGCTCCCTCTTTAAGGCCTAGTATTGAGACTTACCGACACAATACTTTGCCAACAGCTTCTGGAAGACGCTAGCTCAGAGCTTATTCAAATCCTGTAGAAAATAGAAAGGCAATATTTCTTAGCGAGATTCATTTTCAAGTCAGCTGTCACCACAGCTACCTCGAAACTCGGGGCTAGGGTGAAGGGAGAAATTGGTCATAGGGCTACAGGCCTCGCCCCCCAGCGGGCAGAGGAAATCGAAGGATGAAAGCACATTACTCACGTCGGTGGTCCACGTTGCCTCAAGGAACTGGAGGTTTACGTTCCTCAGCGACTCCTTGACGGCAGAAAGCTGCCTGCTCAGCTCCGCCAGGGTCAAGCTGTTGCCCTGGGCCTTGAGGTTTCCGCTAGTCTCGGCACTGGAGGCAGTATCTGCCCATTCCTGCTGGAGTTGGCTAGCAGAGCTTAGGCTCCCAACGCCAGACCCGGCTATGGTAGCGAGAATCTTCTCCCCTGAAGCGTCCTTGGTTGCGGCGTCGGGAGCCGGGGAAGCTTCGTCACGTTCACTCCCCGCCGCCCGAGCGATGAGGGGTCCTTGAGGAGCTTTGTCAGAATCGGAAGCAGCCCCAAAGAGAAGGGGACCAGCGGCCGTGCCAATCCCAGCCCCAAATGAAGACATAGCAGCCCGTGCGCTCAGTGCGGGCTCAGGACTGGAAAAGGCCCGGGCAGCTGGCTCCAAGGGTTCTGGTGCTTCCACGCGCACCAGAGTTCCTTCCATCGCTTTCACCGTGACCTTGCGAGCGTCTTCCTGACTAGGCGGGTCAGAGGACACGTCAGCGGCGGTGACCTCCCCCGCTGTAGCCTCTCCGATGGCAGGAGGAGGCGCAACGACTGCCATCAGGATAGCCTCCCTGGCTCGCGTAAGCCCGGCCTCGGCCGCTATAGCCGGGCTAGAGACGATGCTCGCCGGTGCCTCCAGGTGGACAAGCTCCTCCGTCGTACCCTCACCCTCGGCAACCTCCAATCGCGAGGAGTGGTGATCCTCTCCGGTGCAACCCAGGTCACCGTCGGCGTCCTCCCTGCGCGCCCTCTTGCTGCACGAGAGGTCGGGAGTCAAAGTTTCAGTTTCCCCTGATGCCGTTGCAGGGGGAGGCTTCAGAAGCAGGTCGGCGGAGATAGGAGACCTACAAAGAAAGCACCCCATAATCGAGCTGATCAGAAGTGCAACGGCCAAAAGCGGTGAGAAGTACGGAGGCGGAAAGCTTACCCAGCCACCACGGTAGCTTGTCGCTTGACCACCTTCTTCATCCTAGGAGGGAGCAGGCTTTTTGCCGCCGGCTCTGCTTTCTTTCATTTCTCAGCCGGCTCAGTCGGAGCCAGCTGGCTCCCTCTCTTGGCGCCAGCCACTCGGCTCCCAGTTTCCTCCGGGTCATCCGGCTTCGAAGCGGCCAGCTCTGGAGCAACAGGAGGTTGCTCCAGAGATTCCGGCATGTCCACGATTGGGGTGGCCTGAGCCCCAGCAGCGGCCGTGGTGGCTACATGAAGGGCTGCACCCCTGAGGGTGACAGCTGACCCTGGTTCATCGTCATCATCCTCGGACCAGTCTCGTAAGGAGGGGGGACCGGGGAACTTACTGGAGTGGCTGAGGGGCTCGCTCGAGTCTTCGAGCTCCTTACTTCCATCATCACCGTGGGAGGTACTTGAACCCTCGGCGGCAACGTTGGAGCCGGCATCATCATCCTCCTCACCGTCATCCCAGACGACCTCATCGTCCGAATGTTCCTTGTCAGTGGCGAAGCCAGCTTGGCGTGCAGCCAGATTCTCCGTGGTCTGCAGAGCAAACAAGTTCTGCCCAAGCCGAACATGCGATGGTCAAGTAACCAATGACTCAAGGGAGGAGAAATAGAGTCTAAGCCCGATAGACATACCTCTACGATTGGGTTGCTGTGGTCGTAAGGTCTCAGGCCCCACGCCCATGAGGCCGGAAGTTTAACTTCGGCGATTTTGTTCGCCTTCCGCGCTACCTCCACCGCCGTCAGCGTCCTAGAAGAATGGCGAGTGGGATCTCTAGCGGATCCTAGGAAGCACATCTTGTGTGAGCGGTGCTGGAGGGGCGACACGTGGGCATCCAGGAAAGCAAGTAGGAGGTCAGATGGCTTCAGGTTACCATCCTTCTGCAGGGCGGTGATTCGCTGGAGTATCTTCATTATGTCCGGCAAAGGACGAGGGAGCGGGGTGCTCTAGCAGTCTCGCTCGCCGGGCCTACTGGCGTCGAAGGGAGGCAGGTTGATATAGTCAGCCCCCTTCTTCAGATTCTTTACATAGAAGAAGGAGCGCTGCCATTTCTTGAAGACTCTTTCCCCTTCAATCCAGGGAAGTCCATGGTCTTGCGCGCGTAGAAGGAAGCCGTCCCGCACACCAACGGGATTATGCCCGCCGTCTGGGTCTTGAAGTAGATCAGCCGCCGGAACAGCTCGATGTTAGGCCAGATGCCTAAGTACGCCTCGCAGAGGGTCGCAAATGCGGCCAAGGTCATCATCGCATTTGCCCCGATATGGTGCGGCTGCAAATGGAAATGATCCATGAACTGCTGCAGGAAGTTGCTGGCGGGCAGCGCGAAGCCCCTGGGGAAATGGTTGTAGAAGACCACCATCTCCTCGGGTTGGGGAGCGGGCACTCGCTCGCCGCCGGCGGGGCGGCAACCCACCAAGTCCGCGGGCGGCAGCACTCGGCCCTGGCGCAGGAGCTCAATCCGCCTCTCCTTCACCCAGGAATCTTCCCAGGATCTCTTGGGCAGATTTGACGGGGCACCGTCCTCGTCCGAGGTCGCCCCCTTCCCCTTCTGCCGAGAAGCTTTGGGAGCCATCTGGGTGCGGATCTGAATGAACGGAATGGCGGCGGAAGGAGCTTGGAACCCTAAATCTGTGGGGGTGAAGCTCGGGAGCAGAGGATTTCGGAGCAAGCAAGTGCTGAAGGAGGAAGAGAAGCGGGCGACCGGTGAGAACGGTCCCCGGTTTAAAAGAGGGAGGGTGGATCAGTTGTGCATTTCACCCACGATGAGCTGGCAACTGCTCCCTCCATCACGCGCCACGACCGCGTAAAGATCGGGCAACCGCCGTGGATGCCACAAAAGATCGTGGGATCGGAGCCGATTGGACGTGATGCTGCGGCGCACGGACAAGTGGCGCCCTGGTCCAGACCCCGAGGGAGCAAGCCCCGAGGAGCCTGATACCAGTAGGTGGCCGCGTAGCAGCCGCCAGCCGGATCGGCCTTGGAACCGGTATGTCCTGAGACGACCGGTGGCGCTCCACGGGACTTGACCTTAAGGGCGACGACCTCCAGGCCGGACGAAGAATCCTGGGACTTCGACGGAAACGTGCAGACTTCGGCGAGGAATAAAACCCACCGAAGCCCCATGCTAACCCATGAGACTTCGCCAGTTTCGGGGGCTAGTGTCATGGGGATGACTTCTGGGGTATGCCAAGGGCAGCGCTATCTGCCGGCTGGCGTGCCAGGAATCTCCACGGCGCTAAGACAAGAAGACCGGCTCCGTCCAAAGAGCTGGCTGCGCCGACAGCCGGCTGGTGACTCCACCGAGGAGAGCCAGAGCTGGGCGGAGAAGACAAGATTCCTCCAACGGCTATTTTGCTGAAAGTGGCCTGGCCCCGACAAGATCGACAGAGGCAAAGGACGGGCATGACGCAAGCCACGTCTAGACTCCACCAACTAGCAAGCAGGAGCCTTCCCCACGATAGGATCCGAGGCAAAAGGGAGGGCATATGCCTCCCAGATGCCGGTCCAAAGGGGGAAAGGCGCTTTATAAAGTGCCACCGTCAGAGAAGGAGTCAAGGGGCCAGAATATCACGCCGAAGACGCAGCCACGGAGGAGCCGGCAGCCGGGCAGCCGGCCACCTAACCTGTAACCAGACCCCCGCCTATATATGGGGGTCTGGACCCTTAGACTAGGGAGATCCGATCTTCTTCTTCCTCCTCTAGACCAAACAGCTCGAGGAGCGTTGTAACCACTGTGAAGATAATACGAAACAAGACAGGAAGTAGGGGTGTTACCTCCGGCGTGGAGGGCCCTGAACCTGGGTAAACCGTGGTGTCCTAGTAACACAATCCCGAGCCGGACCCATCATCGCACACCATCGAGCCCGTCCGTTAAGCCATCCCCATGGCTACTGTCTCTAAATTCCCACGACACTTTTCTTTTGATACGTTGATGCTTCTTTATCGTCTGTTCTGGGCAGAATGTAAAAGCCCATAGATATACTTTGGACCTTGCCTCTGTGGAGGCCCATTAAGGTGTACTTATAAATAAAGCACGTTTGGCTAGGGTAAAAACCCTAATTCTTTCATTAGTTTCTTCCTCCGCCGTATCATCTTCTTCTTCCTCATCTCATCTAGGGTTTTTCCTTCCCAACCTTTGTTTCCATGGCCGATGCAAGTGGATCGTGTCTAAACATCGGTGCCCCAGTGGAGAAACGAGGTCGCGGCCGCCCCCGCGGCAGTAAGAACAAGCCTACCATCCCAGTTGTGGCAGCCTCGTCGTCTGCTCCGACGAAGCGGTGCCCCGGCCGCCCGGTGGGAAGCAAGAATAAGCCCAAGGTTTCATCTGCTGCGCCAGGTCCAAGCACTCCTTCTCATAATGCTTCTCCTCCTCCGTCCAAAGTGTACTCCTTCTTCTGCATCGCCGGCGCTCAGTGCCGCGAGATTCAGCGGGTGTCATTGAAGTTTACCAAGTTTATGGACGGGGAGAGCTGCGGGAAGCAGTTCTTCATCAGCACTCTGGGGGAGGAACTCCCTATGAAGTGGAGGTCTGGTACGATGGGGCCGGCGAGATGTATTTCAAGGGCGGCTGGTCGCAGTTTGCAGAGGATCATGACCTCCACCAAGGTTTCTTCATGACTTTCGACTTCCACATCGGTACATCAAAGTTTGACGTGAGGATCTATGACTGTACTCAGTCCCAGAAGGAGTACGAAGCTGAAGTGCACTTTCACTAGATTCTCCCTTTATGTAATCTCTTTTCTTAGTTGTCCTTTCTTGTGCTATCTGTAATAAGTAGTCGTGTTGGATTATATTTTGTGCCTGCTTTATTAATAGACCATGGGAACGGATCATTGTTCTGAGGTATGCACTTAATGTATTATCGGGTTCCTTTGAACCATGCGTATTTTTGCTGAATATTGGGTTGCGAACAACCTAGTAGTATGTCTCAGATAATCACAAATCTCAATAACTTGTTAATTTTATTTCGTACGACTCGAGGGTCTGAGCCCCCAAGTGGAAAGTAAAATACTTATACATATTGTCGAGTTGACCCAAAGAACCTGACCTGTGGCCTCATGTTCTGGGTTCAGAGGGTCATAACTCGAAAGTTCTTTGTCGCCTTATGTCGTCTATGCGTAGAACCGCTGTAGTTGCTCTGCATTCCACGGGTTGCTCTCGTCTTTCTCCATTTTCTTGTCTTGTAGTCGATAAGCTCCTCCTGGTATTACTTCTGCCACAATGTAAGGTCCCACCCATGGGGACTCCAATTTTCCATGACCGTCTTGCTTGAGTCGTAAGACTAGATCTCCCACCACGAAAGATTGTGGATGAACTCGACTACTGTGGTAGTTTCATAGATTTTGCTAATATTGAGTGGCTCTGGCGAGTGCTACGTCTCTTGCCTTGTCGAGTGCATCGACATCATCCTGAAGTGCTTCTATGCAAGTTGTCTCATCATACGCCGCGATTCTTGGAGCTTCATGGGTGATCTCGACTGGAAGCACGGCTTCTGCGCCATGGACCAGAAAGAAGGGCGTTTCTTGAGTAACTGCGTTAGGTGTAGTTCGGAGACTCCAGAGTACGGAGGGTAGCTCATCTACCCAAGCGTGCTTGGCTTTCTCGAGGGGTGCTAACAGCTTTCTCGACTTGCCCATTTGTCTTTGGATGCGCTACAGATGCAAATTTCAATTTAATTCCCAAACTTTCACAATAATTCTTGAACTCTTTCGATGTGAAGTTTGTCCCATTATCTGTGATGATGATGTGCGGTACTCTTAAGCGAAAGACTATAGACTTGATGAATTTGATTACGGCTGTAGAATCTTGGGTTGTTACGGGGGCTGCTTCTACCCACTTGGTAAATTTGTCGACTGCCACCAACATGTAAACATGCCCTCCTGGCCAAGATTTGTGCAATTTTCCTACCATGTCGAGACCCCATTGCACGAAGGGCCAGGATAGTGGTATTGGTTGCAATTCTGCTGCTGGCGCGTGTGGTCGAGATGCAAAACGTTGACAAGCCTCGCACTTCCTCACTATGTCTTTCGCGTCTTCAATGGCTGTTAGCCAGTAAAACCCTGCACGAAAGGCTTTAGCTGCAATGGCTCTGCTGCTAGCATGATATCCGCATACTCCTGCGTGAATGTCCTTTAAAATTTCTTGCCCTTCTTGAGGAGTGACCCATCGTTGCAATACGCCTTTTGTACTTTTCTTGTATAATTTTCCTTGTAACACGATGAAAGCCTTGGATCATCGTATTATCCTTTTCGCTTCTACTATGTCTTCGGGTAGTGCTTTGTTTATCATGTATGCCAAATATGGCTGCATTCAGGTTTCTTCGATCATCATGACTTCTTCTGGTTTTGCTGTGCTTGCTTTTCCAGCCCCCGAGCCTATTGCTTGGTGCTGGCCTTGTTCCTCTGTAGTCGAAGTTTTGTTGTTCTTTATTGATCTTTCTATGATTTCTTCCCAAAAGACTCCTTGCGGTATGGGTAAACACTGGGACCCGATGTTTGCTAGATTGTCGGCTTCCTCGTTACTGGCCCTGCTGACGTGCAAAACTTCGCATCCATCGAATGTTCCCTCTAGATAATAGTATAAATTTCTGTATGCTGTCATATTGTTACTGATGGCATCGCACTTGTTCATCACTTGTTGGACGACGAGATTCGAGTCTCCAAATATTTTCAGTCGAGTTGCTCCGCATGCTTTGGCCATTTTCATTCCATGGAGCAGCACCTCGTATTCGGCTTCATTATTAGAAGCTTGGGGAAAACTCATCCTTAACACATACTTCAACTTGTCGCCTTGTAGTGATATCAGGACCACTCCTGCTCCTGCGCCTTGGATTCTTTTTGAACCGTTGAAGTACATTGTCCATACACTCGATAGATCTGGCGGTCCTATGTTTTGTAACTCCAGCCACTCTGTTATGAAGTCTGGTAAAACTTGTGATTTGATCGCCTTTTGCTTTTCATACGTGATGTCCAGGGGTGATAACTCAATTCCCCATAAGGAGACACGTCCTATTGCTGAAGGGTTGTTCAATATATTGGATAGTGGTGCTTCGTTAACCACTATAATTGGGTGCACCGCAAAATATTTCCGTAGTTTTCATGCTGTTGTGAATACACTATATGCGAGCTTTTGATAGTGCGGGTACCTCTATTTTGTTGGAGATAGTACTTCGCTGACGAAATATACTAGCCTCTAGACACCGTGAGCTTTTCCCTCTTCACTTCTTTCGACTACCAATACTGTACTCACCACTTGATGTGTTGCTGCGATGTACAGTAGTAGTGGCTCTTTTTCATTTGGTGCGACCAACACTGGTGGTGTGGAGAGCACTTTTTTCAACTGCGCGAAAGCTACGTCTGCCTCTTCTGTCCATTCGAATTTGTCATCTGACTTTTTCATGAGTGCATAGAAAGGGAGTGCTTTTTCTCCCAATCGAGCAACAAATCGACTTAATGCCGCGACGCATCCTGCGAGCTTCTGTACGTCGTGCAGTTTTGTTGGTTTCCCCATTGTTAGGATTGCTTGAATCTTCTCTGGGTTTGCCTCTATCCCTCTTGCCGATACCAGGAACCCCAGGAGTTGTCCTGCTGATACGCCGAAAGAACATTTTGTCGAGTTGAGCTTAAGCTTGTACCTGTTTAGATTGTCGAAAGTTTCTGCCAAGTCACTGATCAGGGACTCTTCTTTTCTTGTGGTGATGACCATGCCGTCGATGTAGACTTGGATGTTGCGCCCTATTTAGCTTCCGAGGCAGTTTTGCATCATCCTCTGATAGGTTGCTCCTGCGTTTTTTAAGCCAAAGGGCATGACTTGATAACAAACACGCCATATGGTGTGATGAAAGCTGTCTTTTCCTCGTCTTATTTTTTTAGTTTGATCTGGTTATAACCAGAATATGCATCTCGGAAGGAAAGCCTTGCGCATCCCGCTGTTGAATCTATTATCTGATCAATGCGAGGTAGAGGGAAGGGATCCTTTGGACAATGCTTGTTAAGAGATGTGTAGTCGACGCACACTCTTTGTACGTCCGTGTTCTTCTTGGGTACAATGACTGGATTAGATACCCAGGTTGATGACTTGATTTCTCAGATGAATCCGGCGTTTTCTAGTCTATGTAGCTCGGATGCTATTGCTTTCCTTTTTGGTTCGTCAAATCGTCGCAGTGGTTGCTTGACTGGCTTTGCTTTAGGATCCACATTTAGTGCGTGCTCGACGAGTTCCCTGGGAACCCATGGCATGTCTGAAGGACACCAGGCGAAGATTTCCCAGCGCTCATGGAGGAACTCGATGAGCGCGCTTTCCTATGTGGGATCCAAGTTTACTGCTATGGAGGTGGTTTTGCTCGGGTCCGTGGGGTGGACCTGTATTTTCTTTGATCCTTGAGTTGCGTTGAAAGCCTGATCTGGCAGGGATCGTCCGATGTCAGGTAGCATGTTGTGGTCAGTTTCGCCTTTCAGCCTTGCGTATTCTGCTGCCATGCCAAAAGTTTGTGCTAGCCTGTTGAATTCTTTGTCACAAGTGTTGGATACTTCAAAGCTACCTTGTATCGTGATTGTTCCTTTGGGTCCTGGGATTTTGAGCATGAGATATGCATAGTGAGGTACTGCCATGAACTTTGCAAATGCTGGGCGCCCCAGGATTGCATGATACTGCGAAGGCCAATCCATGACTTCAAACTCCAGCTTCTCTCTGTGATAATTGTTACTATTGCTGAAGAAAATGTCGAGTTCTATTTATCCGAGAGGGTAATTTGCGCCTCCTGGTACTATTCCGTGGAAAGAACAATCTATTGGCTTTAGACTTTCCAATGAGATGCACATTGCCCTCAGAGTTCTTGCGTATTTTAGGTTTATGCTGCTTCCTGCGTCCATGAATACTCTCCCGATGTCGTATCCCCCTATTTGCGCCTTTAGTACCATCGGTGAGTGCCCCGGCCTGGGCACTTTCCTCGGGTGGTCTGCTCTGCTGAACCTGACTGGTTGGTCGGACCACTGCAGGTACTCTGTAGTGGCTGGTGGTGATGATATAGCTAGGTTTACTTGTCTGGATATGCTCTTGCGCTCTTTCTTGGATTTTGGCACCGGTTGAATCATTGCTGATATATATACTTTCGACTCCAGATGTTTTGCTAGTCGCTGTACTTGGTATCCCTGACTCATCATTTTCTTTCCTTGTCATATTCCTTGGTTCGAGTCCATTGCACTTTGTAACCTCAAGAAGGTTCTGCAATCCTTCATCTGGTGGTCAGAAACTCTTTTCCCATCTAGGTATGCATAGTGGTTTCGACAAGGTCCGTAGAGCATGTCCTCCGCCGACGGGCCAGAGTACTTTGGTTTTTCTACTTCATGATTTCCTCTTGCCTGGAACTCCCTGTTTTCATAGCCTTCCTCATCCCTTCTTTCATATCCTGCGGCTATCTGATTTCACCTTGCGTGGCCATCTCCGTTGCGGTATCTTCGCCTTTGCCTGCTTGCTCTGTCGACTTCTGGTGAACGTTCCCTTTTGTTGTTATATGCGTCTTCTCCATCAATGAATCTGTTGGCTACTTTCATTAATTCAGACACTGTCCTTGGCTTTGTTCTCCCTATCTCTTCCACGAGGTCCAAACGACGAAGGCCAGCCAAAAAAGCATCTATTGCTCTCTCATCGGAGACATCTTCTGCTAAATTTTTGATTACACTCCAGCGTTGTATATAAGAGCGTAGGGTTTTGTCTTTCTTCTGCACGCATGACTTGATTTCTTCCAAAGACGCTGGGCGCTTATATGTTGAACGAAAATTTCTTGCGAATTGGCTTTCTAGTTCTCCCCAACTCCCGATGGAATCATTGGGTAAGGTGCTCAACCAGGAACGTGCTGCGCCGATGAGGTGTAACTGCAAACTTTGCATGGCCATTGCTATTGTTCCTCCGAGTATTTGTACTGCTTGCAGGTAGTCTGATAACCATAGAGTGGGTTCTTGTGACCCATCATATTTTTGTTGATCATGCAGCAACTTGAATCCTTTGGGTACCCGCGTTTTGCGAACCCTGCGGGTAAAGTATAATGCGCCCATCTCTTTATCGTCGTCTTCGTAATTTTCTTCCCTCCACGCATAGCGTGAGTTGTTTACTCTTGCTTGTGCTATTATGTTCCTTGCGTCCTCCTTCCGTTTTTGGCGCTTTTCGTCATCTGATGACTCACTGGTTTCGTTTCGCGAGGATTGCCACTTGAACTCTTCCTTTCGCCTTTCCTTATGATATGTCGCCTTTTTCTCTGGAAGATTTCCCCTTAGCTTGTCTTCTATCAACCTGAGGCTTCGTATTGCGGCTTGGTACATGTGCTCCTGCGGATCTCCGGGCTTTGGTTGTGTGGTTAGTAGGTACGCCTGTGCTGCTACCAATGCTGCTTCTGGTGTTTCTTGCACAAAGTCCTCTTCCTCATCTGATGGGTGCGCGCTTAGACTTTTCGTATAGCTTTCTTCTTTTGTCTGTGCTGTTGTCCTCCTGCTGTGCTTCGGGTCTCTGTGCCTTTCCATGCTAGACTCTGATGCATCGTTGTACTCATCCCAATATCCTCCACTTGATGTGCTGTTGTTATCTCGGCTTCTCATAAACATGTCTCTTTCCTCCCTTAACTTCTTTCTACGCTGGTGCAGCGCGTATTGATATCCCATCAGAACTTCTCTCCTTGAATCTGTGGGTACTTCCGTGCCGTGATTGATGGCTGACATGATGATTCTCCACTCTCCGGTTGAGACGTGAATTTTCTCCTTTTCCTTCTTCCTGTTACTCCTTGTTTTGTTGACTTGCATGTCGACCTCTTTGTTGCCTTCATGATTATTCTCTTCTTCTGCTTCAGTGATAATGACACATAACTGGTGTATGCTTCTGGAGACGCTACTGCTTCCGGTGGCGAAATCCCTTGGACTATCGTATGGTTTAGCTACTGTTGCTTCCACGTCGGGCTTTCCCCGAGTTTCCTCGAATTCCTCGAGTCTCTTTGGCATATCTTCTGTTGTTGTGAGACTGACCGACGAGTTAACCTCGCTGGAAGAGACCACGGATGATCCAGATATTGTGATTCTCTCGGCTTTGCTTGCCGACGGACCCGATTTCACCGGATCTGAAAGGCGAGTTGAACCCGAAGGTCCGACGTAAAAGCTCAAACTTCCGATCGTCAGCTCCATCTCTTCACTTTCATCGACTTCTGGATTGCTGTTGGCTAAAAGCAAAAAAGCCGTCGAATTCATGATTCCAACGCCCAGAGTCCCCACGGTCGGTGCCAGTTGACGAGGGTAACTCGACAAATGTCCTTGACGAGGGTTAACAAGATGAAGGACTTAGGATCGGGGAGATAGGGCGTCGAATGAACTCGAAGATAAAATCAGTCAAACAAGATGTGTATCAAAAGTAAACGTGGGTGTAAACCTGGCTTACTTTCAATCTCTCCCTCATCGTCCTCTCCTGGCCCCTATATATAGGTGGCCAAGTCTCAAGGATTGGGAGGGATCCGATACAGATTACAATATCGACATATGACATGAACTCGTATTTCGACTAGCGTTACAATTGGGCCTAGCTTAATGGGCCTAAGAGGTACTCAACTGACGGGCTCTATTATCTATACCCTTGTCAGTTAGGAAACCTTAATCATCATTAATCAATGAGCTAGTCTAGTAGAGGTATACTAGGGACACAGTGTTGTTCATAAACCACACAAGTATTAATGTTTCCGCTTGATAATATTTTAGCATGGAATATAAACATTATCATGAGCAAGAAATATGATAATAAAAATATTATTATTGCCTCTAGGGCATATTTCCTTTAGATGCCAATACCAATGACGAGTTACTCCTTTGGTGGTGGTGCATCTTTATCATCATCAGACTTCTAAGGCAGAGGTTCCCCATCAAGAAAGGATGACTTGGTCTCCAAAACCTTGAAACTGGCAGCATCACTTATTTGTTTAAACCTAGCCTCATACTCACAGTTTTGATTTTGCAAGTCATAGAGTTGTGCTTGTAATTTGTTGGTGGTTTCATGGAGTGACAAGATGTCATCCCAGAGCTCGGCAGTCTCCTTCTTGTGCTTCGTGATGAGTTCTTGATTTATCCTATGGATAATGTCCACTTCATGTTCCGCCATCTTCTTTGTATCTAAAAACTTCTTGCTCCAGCTCTTCCATCCTAGCTTCAAGACTGCCCTCTCCTTTAGGACCCCGGACATCTTCTATCTGCACCTTCCCATCCTTGAGCGACAACTCCTTGGGATGCATCTTTAGCTCCCTCATATATGGATTAATGATGTCCACAAGGGAGTTCTCCTCGGACGAACCAGAAGAAGACGTGGTGGCTCTAAAACTGAGAACCGCTCCTGACAGAAATAGATCGAAACAAAAATACGACGAGAACACAATATACAGACCTCGGGCAATCCGGGGGTTATATAGACGAAAGTTTAAAAACAAAAGGAAGGCACAGGAAGAAACTGGGACGGAAACGAGCTCCGAGGCAACCTCACCACCAGGTGGCGCGGCCAGCAGGGGGCCCGCGCCACGAGGTGGTGTGGTGCCTCCGGGCTCCGTTTCCTACTCGTTTTTGTCTCGTGATTTTTCATATTTTGTCGGTGTTCTGGATACCGGGGTATCCCGGTCCACCTGCTCCTGGGCCTCGTCATCGGCCCATCTTCAGCCCGGGGGAAGGACGACGATCCAAGCTACGGAGAAGACCCTCACGAGGAGGCGCCTCGTGAGGAGAACGACGACCAAAACTGCTAAGGACCAGAAGACCTCCTCACGAGCCCCTGCTGGTGAGGAGAGGAAGCACGCCCACGTCAGCTCAGCACGTTTGCGTGCAGAGCAAGAAGATAACGGGCAGAAGACCGCGTACCGCCCACGCTACCCCCGACAGGGAGGAGACCAGCTTTCTCTGTGCCTGCCCAAAGCGGCATAGTGGTAGTTGGCCACCCCCCTAAAAATAGCGTGGACGGTGCAGGGCGCCAGAGGAGGACGTCAGCTTCCTCCACCCACTCCTGTGGACCGGCGCCACTACCCTACGAAGACTACGTCCACGGAAGAACGGAATCTACAGCTGTCCTCCCTCCTTGGCCGTGTGTGGCAACCCCTTCCCCAAGAAGATAAGGGGAAGGAGGACCTTGGCGCTATAAAAGGGGGGGAGGCCACCCCTTAGGGGGGGATCGGATCTTCATCTTCTTCAAGCTACTAGCTGGGCACGCAGGTTCTTCAACCTCTGGCCAGCTAGAGCTTTGTAATCAAGACCTTGTACTCATCGCGAGGTGTCGCGTTGTAATACAAGAAGGCGGGAAGTAGGGGTGTTACCTCACCACGAGGGCCCTGAACCTGGGTAAAGCTCGGTCTCTCTCTCTCTGCAGTGCGTTGCGCGTTCGACACTCGAGGCTTCCGTCACCGTGTTTCGTTGCGATCCAAGATCTCACACGTTCAGCCCCCTGCGTTCGAATCCTTGGGTCCGTCGCGTGGTACCCCGTGTTCTTGCGACACGAAATCCATCGACATTTGGCACGCCAGGTAGGGGGCTGTGGTGTGTTTTCTTCTAGATCCGCTTCGACATGGCCGACGCCAACGCAAGGCTCGAGCGTCTTTGCCGTCGCAACGCTGCTCGGGGGCAAACCGAGCCCATCTTCCGTCGTCATGAAGCTTCGGCCGAGGAGGAAGAGGAGGAAAATCTGGAGTCCTCCTACCTCCCGTCCGGGCGTACAGAGCCTTCGCTCTCCTTCACCGCCACCGCCACTTCTCGCGCTCGTTCTGGGAGTCAGCTGTCTCCTGCGCAGGCTCTCGCCATGGCGCAGGAGCTGCTGCGCTATCAACCCACCGACGACGAGCGTGAAGGGTGGCGCGCTCGAATCGCCGAGCTCGTCGCCATCGCCAACGAAGACCCGGCCCAGGGAGGAGCCCAGGGCGCGGGGAACCCAGATCCGGCGGCGGGGTGTCACGCCCCGGGCGCTGGAGATGGGAGGGCCAACAAGGCCAAGAAGGTGGTTTCCCGCTCCGCATCTTCGCCGCGCGGGGAGCCCAGCTGCCAAATCGTCCAACGCGCTCCGGAAGACGCACACGTCTCCCTCGAGCACCGCCGCGAAAATCATGACCGCGCCATCGATGACATCGGCGAAGCTGGCAAGAACGTCAGGACCCCCGGCGACCCTATCTACAACCCCGGGTGTCTTGCCCTCACTCGCCAGCAGCGCTACGTGGTCTGGCCTGACAAGTTCAAGCCGGACATCGCCACGCGCTACGACGGGACCACAAACCCTGTCGAATTCCTCCAACTCTACGTCGTCGCCGTCCAGGCTGCGCGTGGAGATCAGCGCGCCATGGCCAATTGGTTCCACATGGCCCTCAAGGACGCTCCGCGAACTTGGCTCATGAATCTTCCTCACGAATCCGTGACTTCGTGGAAGGATTTATGTCGTCAGTTCGTTGCCAACTTCATGCCCACGTACGAGCGCCCCGCTACCAAGAACGACCTTAAGGCGGTGCGTCAGTACAAGGGCGAGACGCTTCGTCAGTACATCCAGCGCTTCAGTCAGATGAGGAATAAGATCCCCAGGATCTCCAACGAGGAGGTCATCTCCGCGTTCTCCACGGGCGTCTCCGACGTCAAGATGCGGGAGAAGCTGTCCGTGAATGATGAGCTGACTTCCGTCGTCAGGCTCTTCGAGATCGCCGACCGCTGCGCCAAGGCTGAGGAGGGGAGGCTCTTCGTGCACAATCTGCCGGAGGCGCCTCCCCCAAAGCCGAAGTCCAAGGACCCCAAGCGAAAGGAGGCTGCTGTCCTCGCGGCGGAGCCAGATCATAAGCAACGCCGCGGGGACCGCTCCGATCGCGATAAAGGTCAACGTCGCCGCTACTGCATTATCCACAAGAAGGACACCCACAATACCGAAGATTGTTGGATTGTCCGGAAGTTTCACGAGGAAAACGGCGTCGCCAAGCGTCGCGGGGGTGGCCGCAGCCACGGCAAGAGTGGATCCCGGGGCGATCGCCGCGACGACGACCGCGAGGAAGGTCGCCGCCGCGGGGGTATGTCTCGAGCCGATCCCGAGCCGCTGCCGCTGCCCCCACCAGCAAATGATCATCGAGATGAAGACCAGGGGGGCTATCAAGAGCCGCGAGACTTCGCCGCTTGCCTCCTGGGTGGAGCTCGGGCTCCTCTGTCAAATCGACACTTCAAGCAGCTGTCGCGAGAAATCGCGGCGGCGCAGCCCAACGTCGGTAATCGCCTAATGAAGTGGTCGACGTGCAAGATTGGCTTCGACGAGGAGGATCATCCGGCTTCCACAAGAGGCGTGGGCACAATTCCCCTCTTGTGCACGCCAACCATCAACAACGTCGCCGTCAATCGCCCTCTCATCGACGGAGGGGCGGGCCTCAACATCATCTCGGTCGAGATCTTCGAAAAGATGCAGGTGCCGTACCACCGGCTCATGCCAACTCGACCATTCTTCGGGGTAACCGAGGGGTCTACAACGCCAATTGGGCAGGTAAGCCTGCCCGTCACCTTCGGCACCCGGGACAACTACAGGACAGAAAGCCTCGACTTCGACGTCGCCTACATCGCCCTGCCATACAATGCCATCCTCGGCTACCCAGCCTTGGCGAGGTTCATGGCAGCAACGCACCATGGCTTCAACGTCCTCAAGATTCCGGGCGCCAACGGCACGATCACCGTGCGCTGCAATGAGAAGGATGCTCTCCGATCAGTTGAGCATGTCTACCGTGAGGCCGCCACCATGTTCCCCGCCGACGAAGATCTACTGGAACACTCCGGCGACCTCACGAGGAAGAAGCAGCTTGTATCCCAAGAGCGGGCTGCTACGAAGAAGGCCTCTCTCGAGCCCCACCCTCTGGGTTCGACAGGGAAGAAGTTCGCCGCCTCTGCATCGCCTACTCCGAGAGAGGACCTGGTCCATCCAATGCTGGACATAAGCATTGGGGAAGCTGCGGTACCCTCAGGCAGGAGGCCCCAGTTTACCCAAGAGCGCTCGGCAACCAAAAGGGTCCCGCTAAAGGCTGGGGGCTGCGAAAACTTTGTCACCATCGGGGCAGGGCTTTCCCCCAAATAGGAAAGCGCGCTCGTCACCTTCGTGCGGGCAAATTCTGACATGTTCGCTTGGACTCCGTCAGATATGCCCGGCGTTCCCAGGGAGGTGATTGAGCACCACTTAGCCGTGTGCCCTCAGGCACACCCCGTGAAGCAGAAGACTAGGAAGCAAGCGCAAGAGAAGAAGGACTTCATCGTCAAGGAAATAGAGAAGCTCAAGAAGGCCAAGTTAATACGCGAGGTGGCCCACCCCACCTGGATTGCTAATCCGGTGGTCGTCCCGAAGGCTAATGGCAGTGGGCGCCTCTGCGTGGACTTCACAAGTCTCAACAAGGCCTGTCCCAAGGATCCTTATCCTCTCCCGAGGATAGATCAAATCGTCGACTCTACCACCGGCTGCGACCTCCTTTGCTTCTTGGATGCTTTCTCTGGCTATCATCAGATCAAGATGGCAAGGGAGGACGAGGAGAAGACCGCCTTCATCACGCCCTATGGGGTGTACTGCTACGTCTGTATGCCCTTCGGCCTGAAGAACGCAGGAGCCACCTTCCAAAGGCTCATGCGTAAGGCCCTGGGGGCTCAGATGGGAAGGAATGCGGAAGCCTACGTCGACGACATCGTCGTCAAGACTCGCGAGGGTCACACCTTCATCGAAGATCTGGAGGAAACATTCGTCAACCTGAGAAAGGTAAACATCAAGCTCAACCCCGCCAAGTGCGCCTTCGGCGTACCGTCGGGAAAACTGTTGGGGTTCCTCGTGTCTAATCGCGGGATAGTGGCGAACCCTGACAAGGTCAAGGCCATCGAAGAAATGCGTCCTCCGCGCAATCTCAAGGAAATGCAACGCCTCGCGGGGTGCATGGCAGCCCTGGGACGCTTCATCGCGAGGAGCGGGGAGAAAGCTCTGCCCTTCTTCAAGCTCATGAAACGCACCGGGAAGTTCGAGTGGACTCCGGAAGCTGACAAGGCCTTCGCTGAGTTGAAAAGGTACCTCACGAGCCCACCGATCATGGTTGCCCCAACCACCCGCGAGCCCTTGCTACTCTACATCGCGGCAACTCCAAGGACTGCAAGTGCCATCCTTGTCGCGGAGCGAGACGCCAAGGTGATCGCCAAAGAGGAAGGCAACCCTCCAAGCTCGGGGGCTTCTCGTGAGGAAGAGGTCGCTCCACCTCCCGACCCTCGAGAGGAACCGCCCACGGCATCTTCGTCGACCGAGCCGCTCTCTCAGAGCAACACTCAAAAGCCTCCCGAGGAGGAGCCTCCCAAGAGTGTCGTCAAGGTGCAAAAGCCTGTGTACTTCGTCAGCACGGTACTGCGCGACGCGCGAGAGCGCTACACCATGCAGCAAAAGCTGCTCTACACCCTGCTCATCGCTTCGCGGAAGCTGCGTCACTACTTCCAGGGTCACCCGATCAAGGTGGTAACTGATCGTCCTCTGGAGACCATCCTACGCAATCCCAACGTCACCGGGCGGGTGGCAGAATGGGCCGTAGAGCTTCAACCCTTCGAGATCTCCTTCGAAACTACAAAGGTAATCAAGAGCAAGGCTTTGGCCGAGTTCACTGCGGAGTGGACCGATCCGTTCGCCGACGAGCCTCCGGAGGTGGAGTCAACTCTCCCAGGAGAGGAGGCCCCAGGCCTCTGGGTCATGCACTTCGACGGCGCCTTCAACCTCCCCGGCGCGGGAGCAGGTGCTGTCCTAACCTCTCCCTCTGGAGACAAGCTCTTCTATGCTGTGCAGCTCTGCTTCAAGCCTGAGAGCAAGGTCTCCAACAACATCGCGGAATACGAAGGACTACTCGCCGGCTTAAGGGCGGCAAACGCATTGGGCGTCAACCGCCTCATCGTCAAGGGAGATTCACAGCTGGTTGTGAACTTCTCGAACAAGAGCTACACTCCAAAGGATGAGCACATGGCGGCTTATCTCGAGGAGCATCGAAAGATGGAAAAACGCTTCCAAGGCTTGGAGCTGAAGCACATCCCGAGAGGAGAAAATGTGGAAGCCGACGAGATCGCCAAGCGCGCCTCTCATCGCCTGGCGCAGCCGGCCGGCGTCTTCGAGGACCGTCTCTTCAAGCCTTCCGCTTCTCCGTCGACATCCGAATCACCTCCTCCTTCCGCTTTGCCGCCACCGCCGGAGCAGGGGGCTCCGGATTGCGGGCCTCCTTCGGGTGACCGCGTCCTTCTGGCATTGGCACGGCAGGAGGGAGTGGATTGGATCATCGAGCTCAAGGCCTACCTCACCAGCAGCAGGCTTCCCGAGGATGAAGAGGAAGCCGAGAGGATTGTGCGGCAAGCTTCGGGCTACTGCGTCAAGGACGGTGACTTGTACCGGCTTCGCCCAAACGGCGTCGCTCTGAAGTGCATATCTACTCACCAAGGCCAAGAGCTTCTAAGGGACATCCACGCCGGCGAATGCGGGCATCACGCTTCTGCGGCGACTCTAGCCGCAAAGGCATACCGAAGCGGGTTCTACTGGCCTTCGGCGCTCGGAGATGCGGTGGAGATGGTCAAGAGGTGCGAGGCGTGCCAATTCCACGCCAAGCAGATACATCAGCCGGCGCAAGAGCTGCAAACCATCCCACTCACTTGGCCCTTTGCAGTTTGGGGGCTGGACATCCTCGGTCCATTTCCCAGAGCGCAAGGGGGCTATCACTACCTCTACGTCACCATCGACAAGTTCACCAAGTGGGTGGAGGTGGAACCGGTGTGCACAATCCCGGCGAGGTCCGCAGTCAAGTTCATCCGTGGGCTGGTCTGTCGCTTTGGTGTGCCTAACCGCATAATCACCGACAACGGCAGCCAGTTCACCAGCGGACTGTTCCGGGAGTACTGTGCATCGGTCGGCGTCAAGATCTGCTTCGCCTCCGTCGCCTACCCCCGGAGCAATGGCCAAGCCGAGCGTGCTAACGCCGAGGTCCTCAAAGGACTCAAGACGAAAAGCTTCAACGCCAAGCTCGAAGCCTGCGGCAAAAAATGGTTAGACAACCTCCAATCCATCTTGTGGTCCATCAGGACTACCGCCACCAAACCCACTGGAGAAACCCCTTTCTTCCTGGTCTATGGGGCGGAGGCTGTTCTTCCCACCGACGTCAAGTTCGGATCGCCAAGAGTGCTCGCCTTCGACGAAATTCGCCAAGAGGACCTCATCAAGGATCGCCTCCTCCTGCTCGAAGAAGCTCGGTGCCAAGCCGCGCTTCGCGCCGCGAGGTACTAGCAAGGACTACGCCGCTACCATAGCCACCATGTTCGAGCAAGGACTCTGGAGGTTGCCAACCTGGTGCTGAGGAGGATACTCTCTCGCGAGGGCCTGCACAAGCTATCTCCAATGTGGGAAGGACCCTTCAAGGTGACGCACATCGCCAGGCCAGGCTCGGCGCGGCTGGAAACCGCAGAAGGCGTGCCGGTGGGGAACCCATGGAACATAGCTCATCTGCGAAAGTTCTACCCTTAGGTTCCTCACGAGGAGAAAAAGACCGTTTTCACGGCACTTGTATCAGCTCACCCTGCTCTTAAGCACTGATATTAAGTTAATGCGCAATGTAGCGCCTCTGCTTCGGCATGACATCAAATGGCATGAAGTCCATTTATTTTCTGTTGTACTCCACACGGAAGGGGGCTAGGCACGGTGTCTATGCTGGGGCCTTTGCCCGGAAAACAGCGAGCCCGAAAAACCCGAAGGGAATGAGCTCTGGTCGGGGGCGACGGCCCTGTTATCGATCACCTCTAAATACCCATGGTGCTTAGTTCCTCGCGAAGTACATCAGAAAATAAAAAATCTTCGAGTAAAAGTCCAAGGTGTGCCCCAAGGCACCCGCTAAGGACCTACCCCTCGTGAGCAACCCTCACGAGGGAGCAAGGACGCGTCGATGCGCCAGCATCCGTAGGAAGATTCCTTCTGCCGAGGAAGGCCTAACGTGGCAGGATTATTGAAGACCAAGGCCGCTCCGATCATCTTGCGAAGGAGACGCAGATCCGGAGGTCCGCGCCAGGCCCTTCACCTCATGAGCAATCCTTGTGAGGTGTCAACGGTCTCTGGGCTCTCTTAAGCGTCGACGTTTTCACGTCCGTGAGGGTCCAGCTTCCCTCAACGACGAGGAAGGCCCCGTGAATCGCCACGCGCGACAATTTGCTCTTAGCTGCTGGCACAGATAGTGCCGCGCTCCTCCACGACGGAGAAGGTCCCTGTGCCGGTCACAGGGGCATCTTATTCGCCTTCTTTTTTCGTTTGTTTTGTCGATTTGTTTTTCCGTTTTCGGGGATTTGGGGTTTTTTGTTTTCCAACTCTTTCTTCAACTTCTTGTCTCAGGAATCGTCCAATGTGTCGTCGACGCCGACCCCATCTCGAGCTCTGAGGCGAAGGGAGGCTTCCCGTCAATGCCAACAGCTCACTAGGGCTCTCGAGCGAGCAAACGACCAGGACAATGAAGAACAGCAAGGTGATTAACAAGCGGATTTCATTAAAACGCCCCTAGTGGGGGAAGGAGCAAAAGCACGGCGGGGCATACCCCGCCGGTGAGATCTACACGACAAGAGAGGGGAGGAGACTAGCTCCCCTCCCCAGAAGACTACCGTGCCAGGGCCTCCTCTTCACTGCGCCGCGGGCTGGGGGAAGGTGCGGCGGACGCCGCCGGCGGTGAAGATCCGCACCGTAGCCTCCAGCGTCCCCAGCTTAAAGCGGAAGACGAGGTGGTCGCCGACGCGGAGGCGATGGCCGAGGGCGAATGCCCTCCAGCGGCCGGAGAGGACGGCGTTGCCACCGTCCCCAAGGAGGATGTCCACAGGCCAGAAGAGGTCTGGCCTGCTCTGTTCCCCCAGGGCAATCTCCCCGGCGGCCGCGCCGGGGGCGTAAATCACCCTCCGGACGGCGTCGGGCAGCCGGAGGGAGCTGAAGCCCGGGGCGTCGACGACGACGAGAAGCTCCAGGAAGCGGGACCCCAGGCCAATGAGGGGTCCGAGCAACGCCGCCGCCAGGGGCCGCGGAGTGGCAACCACTCCGTTCGCCGGCGGGGCCGGAGGATCTGCAGCAGGGGGAGGCGGGCCCAGGGCGGCCAGCACCTCCTGGAGGGCCCAATCGACGCTCCCCGAGGCGCGGGGAGCAGGCGCCGCCGCCAGCGGCGACGGCGAATTCAGGGCGCCCCCTCGCACGGGACCCCTGAGGGCCAGGGCGCCGGAGGCCCTCGAGGCAGCGCGGTTCGCCTCGCCCTGCCTCGGCGCGCCAATGCGGAGGGGGCCGCCGGCGCCGGGCGTCCACCGGGCTGGGACCTTCGCCTTGTTCCCGCTGCCCGGGGGGCGTCCGCGGTGCTTCGCCCCAGAGCTTGATCCGGCGGCGACGGAGGAGTTGGAAGGATCCATGAGCTTGGGGGCGTGGAAGCAGAAATGGCACTGGAGGAAGGAGGTGAGGTGCCGGAGGACTCGAGGAGGATCTATTTAAGGGGGACGTCCGGCGTCGATGCGTCAAATCCCTGCGCGGGAATCGAAGCGTTGGCGCAGCGCTCCGCAGTCAGGCGACGCATCATTATGACAGGTCGACGCCTCGGAGACCGCAGCGTTGCCCGCCGTTTCGTCTCGCCAGCTGCGGCCGCGCCACGTGCCCACGACCTCCGCTTTTTCACATGGTCCTCTGACCGCGCGGTTGACGCGTGCTGTTGGAAGGCCCAGCAGCTTCGGGGGCCCCCGGCCCTTCGCTTCCTCAAGAGGGCGTGTTCGTGGGCCGGGCTCCCGGGGGCTACTGTCGGTGTTCTGGATACCGGGGTATCCCGGTCCACCTGCTCCTGGGCCTCGTCATCGGCCCATCTTCAGCCCGGGGGAAGGACGACGATCCAAGCTACGGAGAAGACCCTCACGAGGAGGCGCCTCGTGAGGAGAACGACGACCAAAACTGCTAAGGACCAGAAGACCTCCTCACGAGCCCCTGCTGGTGAGGAGAGGAAGCACGCCCATGTCAGCTCAGCACGTTTGCGTGCTGGTGAGGAGAGGAAGCACGCCCATGTCAGCTCAGCACGTTTGCGTGCAGAGCAAGAAGATAACGGGCAGAAGACCGCGTACCGCCCACGCTACCCCCGACAGGGAGGAGACCAGCTTTCTCTGTGCCTGCCCAAAGCGGCACAGTGGTAGTTGGCCACCCCCCTAAAAATAGCGTGGACGGTGCAGGGCGCCAGAGGAGGACGTCAGCTTCCTCCACCCACTCCTGTGGACCGGCGCCACTACCCTACAAAGACTACGTCCACGGAAGAACAGAATCTACAACTGTCCTCCCTCCTTGGCCGTGTGTGGCAACCCCTTCCCCAAGAAGATAAGGGGATGGAGGACCTTGGCGCTATAAAAGGGGGGGAGGCCACCCCTTAGGGGGGATCGGATCTTCATCTTCTTCAAGCTGCTAGCTGGGCACGCAGGTTCTTCAACCTCTGGCCAGCTAGAGCTTTGTAATCAAGACCTTGTACTCCTCGCGAGGTGTCGCGTTGTAATACAAGAAGGCAGGAAGTAGGGGTGTTACCTCACCACGAGGGCCCTGAACCTGGGTAAAGCTCGGTCTCTCTCTCTGCAGTGCGTTGCGCGTTCGACACTCGAGGCTTCCGTCACCGTGTTTCGTTGCGATCCAAGATCTCACACGTTCAGCCCCCTGCGTTCGAATCCTTGGGTCCGTCGCATGGTACCCCGTGTTCTTGCGACACGAAATCCATCGACATATTTAATAAAAACAACAAAAGTATAAGCAGAAAAGTTTAACGCAGACCTTCGTTGACTAGAACTGTTACCTATTCGAAAACGGACTCTGCAGTTTCCTGCATTTGTTCTTTGATGAATTCTTCCGGAGTCACCACTTGAATAATATCGATATCTTCATTATAAGAATCTCCAGAAATATAATGCTTGAGTCTTTGCTCCTTCATCACTTGCGTAGTGTTATCTTTAAGCGAAGCAATCTTTATCGCACCTGAACAATACACCTCTTCAATAATAGAGGGTCCTTCCCATTTCGAGAGTAATTTTCCTGCAAAAAATCTAAGACGAGACCTATACAATTGAACTTTCTCACCAACATGGAATTCTCTCTTAGGAATTCTCCTATCATGCCACTGCTTGACTTTCTCTTTAAAAAGTCTGGCATTTTCATAAGCTTCACTTCTCCATTCATCTAAGGAACTCAAATCAAGCAACCTTTTCTTACCAGCAAGTTTAAAATCTCTATTGAGCTCTTTCACTGCCCAAAAAGCTTTGTGTTCTAATTCTAAAGGCAAGTGACACACTTTTCCATAAACCATTTTGTAAGGAGACATGCCTATGGGGTTCTTATAAGCAGTTCTATAAGCCTATAAAGTATCGTTTAACTTACTAGCCTAATTTTTCCTAGACCTATTAATAGTCTTCTGCAAGATAGACTTGATCTCTCTATTTGATAACTCTACTTGCCCACTAGTTTGGGGATGATATGCAGAAGCAATTCTATGATTAACGTCATATCTAACAAGAGTCTTCCTAAAACCACCATGAATAAAATGAGAACTTCCATCAGTCATAAGATATCTAGGCACACCAAACCTAGGAAAAATAACATCCTTAAGCATTTTTAACGAGGTCTCACCATCGGCACTCATTGTAGGTATAGCTTCTACCCACTTAGTAACATAATCAACAACAACAAGTATATGAGTATAACCTTCTGAAGGAGGAAAAGGACCCATAAAGTCAAATCCCCAACAATCAAATGGTTCAATAACAAGAGAATAATTCATAAGCATTTCATTGCATCTAGAAATATTACCAACTCTTTGATATTCATCCCAAGATAAAATAAATTTTCTTGCATATTTAAAAAGAGTAGGCCAATAAAAACCTGATTGTAGCACCTTTTGTGCAGTTCTATCTCCAGCATGATGTTATCCATAAGCACTACCATGACATTTGCTCAATATATCTTGTTGTTCATATTCTGGAACACATCTTCGCATAATACCATCTACTCCTTCTTTATATAAATGTGGGTCATCCCAAAAATAATGCCTCAAGTCATAAAAGAATTTCCTTCTCTGCCGAGCTGTAAAGGTTGGAGGCAAATACTTGGAAACAATAAAGTTAGCATAATCAGCATACCAAGGGCTCTCTCGCGAGGTCACCTTTATTGCAGCCAACTGTTCATTTGGAAAACTATCATTAATAGGAATAGGATCATAAGAAATATTTTCCAATCTAGACAAATTATCAGCAACAGGATTTTCAACACCTTTCCTATCTACAATATGCAAATCAAACTCTTGCAAAAGCAACACCCATCTAATAAGCCTAGGCTTAGCATCTTTCTTTTCCATAAGATACCTAATAGCAGCGTGTCGTGGGAATTTAGAGACAGTAGCCATGGGGTAGCTTATCGGAGGGGCTCGACGTTGGTGACGATGGGTCCGGCTCGGGATTGTGCCAACAGAGACACCACGGTTTACCCAGGTTCAGGGCCCTCCCGGTTGGAGGTAAACCCCTACTTCCTGCCTGCTTCGTATTGATCGGGTAGTAGCGATTACAGTGCTCCTCGAGCTGTTCGGCTAGAGGAGGAAGAAGAAGATCGGATCCCCCCTACGCTAAGGGTCCAGGCCCCCTTATATAGACGGGGGCCTGGTTACAGGTTTAGGTGGCGATTCGACCGGCTGCCGGCTCCCCAGTGGCGGTGTCCTTGGCGTGATCCTCTGACCCTGCTCTGGCAAAGACACTTTATAAAGTGTCTTTTCCCTGGACCGGCATCTGGAGGGCATATCCCCTCCCCTTTGCCTCGGATCCCGTCGTGGGGAAGGGTCTTCGATCTCTCATTGGTTGGACGCGCTCGTGGCGCTCGTCACTCCTGTCCTGCGCCCCTGGCGGTCTTGTCGGGGCCGTTCCGCTTTTGGCGAGACAGCCGTTGGGAAGTTTTGTCCCCATCGCCCGGCTCCAGTCCTCCTCGGTGGAGTCGTCAGCCGGCTGCGGGCGCAGCCGGCCCTTCGGTCGAAGCCGGTCTTCTCGTGCTGAAGTCGTGGGAACTCCTGGGACGCCAGCCGGCATACTGCCTGGCCCGTGATGCGCCCCCCTAAGTCATCCCCACGACACTAGCCCCCGAAACTGGCGAAGTCTCATGGGCTAGCATGGGGCTTCGGCGGGTTCTTCTTTTCGCCGAAGTCTTGCTCGTCCTCGTCGAAGTCCCAGGATCTCCGGTTCGGCTTGGTCGCCCTAGTTGCCGAGGCTGGGCCTCGCGGAGTTCCTCCGGCCGTCTCAGAACGAACCGGCTCCGGTGGTGGCCCGGATGGCGACCGCGAGCCGGCGTGCCGCCTCCTGGGGACTTGCGCCGCTTCGAAACTCGTTCCCACGCGGCGGCCGGCGCAGCGCGCCCATGTCCAGTCTAATCATCTTGACCTCAGAATCCCCTTCGCCATAAATTCTCGAGTCGTCATGCGGGGTGGGCCGGCGTACGTCAGCGACGTGTCCCATCAACCCCTCCCACGATCCGCTGCGGCAACCGTCGCGGTGGCGCACGATGTGGAAGTTGGTTACCGAAATGTCGGGGGTTACCCTTTCGCCGCTCTCCTTTAAATACCAAGCGTGCTCATTGCCCAGAGCGTTTGCCACTTCTCCTTCGCGCTCGAGCCTTCTCTTCTCGAACTCGGCCCGACCATGTCTTCCCCTAGCCACTTCCCCGCCAGCGGCGACAAGGTCTCGGAGGGGGACAGGGAGGAGATTGTGGTGCCGGAGTCGGCGCCCTCCGTACCCCGAGGACGCGGTCGCCCGAAAGGAGGCCGCAACAAGAGCACCCTGGAGGCTCTCGCGGCGAAAGCTGCCGCTGCCGCCTCTTCCTCCGCCACGCCCCAGGCGACCGGAGCTCCCAGCGGTGCAGGCATCCTGGAGAAACGGAGACCCGGCCGCTCGAAGGGGAGCGGGAAGAAGACTGCCCTCGCGACGGTCGCTGCTCCTTCTTCGTCCCGCCGCGGGCGGCCGCCGGGCAGCAAAAACAAGAAGGCCTCCGCTGTCTTTAGGGTCGACGCCACTCCAGCGGGGCCCCGTGCGACGGCTCCTCCTCCGCTAGGCCCCTCGCGGCCCTGGCTGGAGAAGCCGGCGCTCCAGCGGCCAGAGTACATCTTGGCGCAGGGATGGTCCACCTGCATCATCCCTGTGCTTGCTGGTGCTCGGGATCGTCTCCGCCTCCCGACCCAGTTTACCAGCTCGATGGAGGACCAGGAGATGGCTTATGCCAAACTGCGGGAGTGCAGCGGCGGCCAGCCCACGTACCGCGTCGAGGTCTACTATGACGGCCAAGGGGTGTGCTACTTCCGCGATGGGTGGTCGAAGTTCTTCATCGACTACGGCGTGCACGAGGGCTGGTTCATCCTTCTTACTCGCCAAGATGAGAAGGATGACTTCACCCTCTGCCTCTTCGACGGTACCCTCTCTGCTCGCGCCTTCGCCGCCCAGCCGTGAGGGGCGGGGGCTCCATCGGCCTCCGGCATGGGCTTCTCCGGGACAAAGTCCATGCGGCGCTCGCGCTAGGCTGGGGGAGGCGAGGATCTCCCAGGCGCGGGATTCTTGGCGCCTTTAGGGTAGTAGTTTTAGGGGACTTTTGTAACCATCAGGCTTCTTTAATGAACTCTTCCAATTTCCTGCAAATCTTTACTTGCTTTTCATCGCTTGTGTGAATGACTCCCTTCGCTGTGTGCCTTTGCCATCGAGCAAATGTCTCCCGCTCGACGCCGTTGTGATGCGATAGTTCTTCTCTTAGCGAAACCGCTGTCACACGATTCTGTAGATAGGGATTATGATAGTCATCGGCCTGCGCAGACGCTTCAGGCGTGCTCCTCCGGCTTCAGTGCGGAGGGAACGGAGCTTCTGCTTGCCGGTTCCGGGGGGAACGGACCTGCCCCGGCTCGGCGGGGTTGAGGCGGAGACTGAGTCTAGTACCGGCTCGGGCGAGGTCGAAGCCGGCGCGTTTCTTTTCCCGAGTCTTCGCGCGTCCCAAGACACGATTGGAGTGGATCTCCCAGTTTCCGGCTCTAGCCGTTGCTTTGCAAGTGTTAAGTTTCGACTTCGTTGCTCGTTTGCTGATCGTGTCGCAGCGCCAGCTGAACGGACAGCTGGCGAGGTACTGGAGCCGGCCTGCTTCTGAGGGCCGATTCCCTTTCCCCCTAGCCCCCGAGTTTTGGGGTAGCTGGACTGATAGCTAGCTCGAAACTGAACTTTCGCGAATGATGCCAACGCCAAGCGAGGTAGCGCTAGCTTCGAACCTCTTGGGCGTGGCTTCTCAGCCCAAATGTCGAGAGTCTGTGACTATCAACTATTCGGTGGTTTTGCCTTTGCCCGGTTCCCTCAACCTTTTCCTTAATCTTCCCACCCTTCGGCCCTTCTACCCCCAACCGGCAGCCTGGTGCCGGTTGGTCTCCCTTGGGCCGGCAGCCGAATGCCGGCCTAGGGTGGGAGCGTGCCGCGGAGTGAGAAGTAGTACTTCGGTTTATCGGGCCCCCGACTCGTGCTACCCAACGCTTAGTTAACAGTCACTGCCCTTAGCACTTGGTCGAGCGATTTTTCTATCGTTTGCGGTTCTGCTCTGCGGCTTTCCCTCGTATGTGGTCTGCCGGCTCCTATCCATCCGGCTGCGCGGAGCCGGAAGGTGGAGGTTGGGCTCGAGACCTTCGCCATACGTAGTACTCATCCAGCTGGCGAGAGATCGATCTTTTTCGGGGCTGCCGGCTGTGGCTCGGTGCCTGGAGCCGGCTGCCGGTCAAGTGAATAACGCAGGAAGCAAAACATACGCGAAGTGTTTTCCTCGAAGCCGGCCGTAATTAGCCACTCTGCTTTCTTTTATTCATTGACATGTTTTTCGTGGGTACAAGCTTTTGCCTTAGCAGAAGAAAGGTCTTAGGAGACTGACATTCCAGGGACGCTCGGTCTCCTTGTCCGAGTTATCTGCCTTGTTCTTTCTGGGCTCTTGTGCGTCGATGAGGTAATATGCCCCATTGCCCAGCACCCGGCTGACAATGAATGGTCCCTCCTAGGGAGGAGACAGCTTGTGCATGCCTTTAGTGCTTTGGACCACCGGAGTACGAGATCACCTTCGCGAAACGCGAGCGGGCGAATTTTCCGGCTGTGGTATCTTCGCAGCAGCTGCTGGTAGAGTGCTGATCTAGCCAGAGCCTGCTCTCGAGCCTCCTCGAGGAGGTCGACGCCATCTTCGCGAGCTTCTTTTGCTTGCTTCTCCGTGTACTGGACAACTCTGGGCGCGTCAAACTCAATGTCCGTGGGCAACACCGCTTCTGCTCCATAGACTAGGAAGAAAGGTGTGAAGCCAACATAGCGGTTTGGAGTGGTGCGCAGGCTCCAGAGCACTGAGGGTAGCTCTTCGACCCAACAGCCGGCTGAGCGCTCGAGAGGCTCGACCAGTCTTGGTTTGATGCCGGCCAGGATCAGCCCATTTGCCTTCTCCACTTGTCCATTTGACTAAGGGTGCGCTACTGACGCTAAGTCCAGCCGGATGCCTTTCTGACCACAGTAATCAGCAAAGACTCCCTTCGCAAAGTTCGTCCCATTGTCGGTGATGACGCTATGGGGAACTCCATATCTCGTGATGATCTCGTTGAAGAACTTGATCGTGGATGAACCGTCGAGTTTCTTGATTGGCTTGGCCTCGATCCACTTGGTGAACTTGTCTACAGCGACTAGCAGATGCGTCAAGCCCCCGGGTGCGGTCTTGAATGGCCCCACCATGTCCAGGCCCTAGACCGCGAACGGCCAGGTGAGCGGGATGGTCTTGAGGGCTGCCGCTGGAGTGTTTCTGTGCTTGGAGAAGCGCTGGCAGCCGTTGCACTGCTTCACCAGCTGCTCCGCATTCTGCTTAGCCGTTGGCCAATAGAAACCATGACGGAAGGCTTTGGCCACCAAGGCTCTAGAAGACGCGTGATGTCCGCACTCCCCTTGGTGTATTTCTCTTAGCAGCTCTGTCCCTTCCTCCGGCTCGATGCACTTCTGGTAGATGCCTGACACGCTGCGCTTGTATAGCTCGCTGTTGATGATGGTGTACGCCCCAGCTCGACGCTGAATTCGCCTAGCTTCCGCTTCGTCTTGCGGCAGGTCCCCAGTGATGAGGTAGTTGGAGAATGGTTCCGCCCAGGAAGGTATCTCCCGTATATGGAAGACACTGGCGACCAGAGGGTCAGCAGCCCCCGGGTCCGTCGTTGAGCCGGCTTTGCCTGATTGTCCGGCTGGGAGAGCAGGCGTGGAGCCGGCAGTCCCCTCGTCCTTCGCCGAGCCGGCTGTGCTGGGTTGGCCGGCTGCCTCCTTCAGATCCGAGGCGGCAGCCCCTGGGTCCGGCGGCGGTACCGGGGCCGGGGCTGGGTCTCCAGGCACATAGATGGATATGGACTCCGGCGAAGGTTTGATAGACGGCTTGTGAATGATCTCCAGGGACACCCCGGCTGGGATATCCTGCTTGGTGGAGCCGATCTTGGACAGCCGGTCTGCTTCCTCGTTGTTTGCTCTGGGGACATGGTGGAACTCGCAGCCTTCGAAGAATCCGCTGAGCTGCTGCACGTAGAAGCGATAGGAGGCCATGTTGGCGTCCTTGGCGTCCCAATCCCCTGAGACCTGGTGCGTTACCAGGTCAGAGTCTCCGAAGCAAAGAATCCTCCTGATTCCAATCTGCTTGGCCATCTTGAGCCCGTGCACCAGGGCTTCGTACTCGGCGACGTTGTTCGACGCATGAAAGTGCATCTGCAGCACATACTGCAGCTTGTCTCCCTTGGGTGAGGTGAGGACGACGCCGGCTCCCAAGCCCCCGAGCAGCTTGGAGCCATCGAAGTGCATGCGCCAGGGGGTGGAGTCCGGAGCCGGTGGCAAGTACTGGTGCTCTCCCCAGTCAGCGAAGAAATCAGCAATGATTTGCGACTTGATCGTCGTTCTGGGCTTGTACTGAATGGTATGAGCTGCAAGCTCGATCGCCCATTTGGCCACTCTTCCCGACGCATCCTTGCACCCGATGATCTCCGAGAGCGGTGTGGTGCTCACCACCGTGATCGGGTGCTCCTCGAAGTAATGCTTCAGCTTCTTGGCCGCCATGTACACACCGTACGCGACCTTCTGGTAGTGCGGGTAGTTCTGCTTGGAGAGAGTGAGAACCTCACTCAAGTAGTACACTGGGCGCTGAACCGGCAGCTCTTTGCCTTCCTCGGTGCGCTCCACCACGATCACCACGCTGATGATGCGTGGGGTTGCTGAGATATAGAGCAGCATTGGCTCCCGCGGAGCCGGCGCTGCCAGGATCGGCGCGGTGGACAAGGCTCGCTTGAGGTCGTTGAAGGCGTCGTCGGCGCGCTGGGACCAAGCGAAGTGGTCCGTCTTCTTCATCAGCTGGTACAGCGGCATGGCCTTCTCCCCGAGCCGGCTGACGAACCGGCTAAGCGAGCTCAAACATCCAGCAAACTTCTGCACATCTCTGAGCTGGGTGGGCTTCTCTAGGGCCTCGATGGCTTTTATCTTCGAGGGGTTAGACTCGATCCCTCGCTGGGAGACGATGTAACCTAGGAGCTGCCCAGCCGGCACACCAAAGGTGCACTTCTCAGGGTTGAGTTTCATGCGATAGCGCCGCAAGTTGGTGAAAGTCTCCTTGAGATCGTCCAGGAGCGTGCTGCTCTGCTTGGTCTTCACCACCACGTCGTCCACATAAGCGTGCACGTTCCTCCCAATCTGCTCCTGCAGACATCGCTGCATAGTTCGCTGGTAAGTGGCTCCAGCGTTCTTCAGGCCGAACGGCATGGTAATGTAGCAGTAGGCTCCATACGGGGTGATGAAGGAGGTCTTGATCTGATCCGGCTGGAAGAGCGGGATCTGATGGTAGCCTGAATAGGCGTCCAGGAATGACAACAGGTCACAACCGGCTATGGAGTCGATCACCTGGTCAATTCGTGGCAGTGCAAAAGGATCCTTGGGGCAGGCCTTGTTGAGGCTGGTGTAGTCGATACACATTCGCCAAGTGTTATTCTTCTTCAGAACCAAGACTGGGTTCGCGAGCCAGTCAGGGTAAAACACTTCCATGATGAAGCCGGCTGCAAGGAGCCGGGCAATTTCCTCGCCAATAGCTTTCCTCTTTTCTTCTGCAAACCGCCGCAACGGCTGCTTGACCGGCTTGGCGTCCGGCCGGACGTTAAGTGCGTGCTCAGCCAGCTCCCTCGGCACACCAGGCATGTCCTTTGGAGACCATGCGAAGATGTCCCGATTCTCACGGAGGAAGCTGGTGAGCTCGCTTTCCTATTTGGCAGACAGGCCGGTGCCGATGATGACATACTTGGAGGGGTCGCTCTCGTCCAGCAGGATCTTCTTGGTGTCGTCGGCCGGCTTGAATTGCTCCACAGGCGACTGGCAAACCGGTACGTCTTGCTGGGTCAGCTCCACACGATGCAGAAGCTGCCTCTTCTCCTCGGCGACAACCAGCGCCTCTGCCAGCTGCGAGCTCTCCTTTGCGCAGGCCAGGGACTTCTTGAAGTTTCCCAAGACTGTGATCACACCTCTGGGCCCTGGGAGCTTCATCTTCAGATACGCGTAGTGCGGAACCGCCATGAACTTGGCCAGGGCTGGGCGGCCTAGTAGCGCGTGGTAGGGACTGCTGATGTCCACCACCTCGAACCAGATGGGCTCGCGGTGGCTATTCCCCTTCTTCCCAAAGAGAACCTCCAGCTGCACCTTGCCCAAAGGGGTGCAAGAATGCCCAGGCACGATGCCATGGAAGGTGAGCCGGCTAGGTTTCAGCTGAGCAAGCGGGATGCCCAACTTCTCCAGAGAGCTTCGGTAAAGAAGGTTGATACTGCTACCGCCATCGATGAGCACGCGGGAGAAACGGCACATGTGCGTATCGGAACACACGACAGGATCCACGACCAGGGCGTACTCTCCAGGGCTGGGCATCAACCTCGGGTGGTCCTCGCGCCCCCAGGTAATGGCCGCCTCGGACCAGTGCATGAACTGGGGCTCTGCAGGCATTACGGCGTTCACCTCTGCTTCATGCCAAAGGTCGCTCCTTTTGTCCTTGCCGGGGGTAGTGAAGATGTGATACTGCTCCACATCTGTCGGGAAGTCATCATCTTGATCCGGCTCGCCTCCAGCCGGGTCGCGCTGTTGGTCCTCCTGACCTCCAGCCGGGTCGCGCTGTTGGTCCTCCTGACCTCCGGCCGGTTGAGCCTGCGACGTATCAGGGATCTGCCGAGCGCGCTGCTCCAGCTCTCTCATGAAACGGCACTGACGCGTGGAGTGGGTCGCTTCCCTGCCCGGGGAGGTGTGAAATTTGCACGGCTGATCAAGTGCAGCATCGAGGGTATACTTGCCCTCTTTGCGCCCATGACCGCTGCCTGCAGCCCCCGGGCCTCCTTGGTCTGAAGTCGCTCGCTTTGAGCTAGCAGGTCCCCTAGAGGACGTCTTGACGTGGTCGAGCCACAGGTGGATGTGCAGCGCCGGTGGGCGAGCCTGGGACTCCGACCCTGGCGCTGACTCCGCGATCAAGCGTGGTCTGCTTGCTCCGCTGCCCTGCTGGGTACGGCGGCCTTGGGCGTTGCCACTTGGAGCACGGCCGCCCTGTCCACGTCCTCCGCAGCCGCGGCTTGCCGACGGCGACCGCTGGATCTGGCCGGGGACGACGGTGGCGAAGCTGAGGTACGAGTTATGAGCGGGCTCGGTCGGTGCGTCTCCATGCGCGTCGTAGAACTCGCCGAGCGTGGTGCTCGCGTGGCGCCGGTTGGCCTCGTCCTCAGCCACCTTGCCGAGGAGAACGAGGCGCGTCCGCTCCAGGGCCTCGGCGACCCGGGCAGGATCGATGACGCGGTCGAGGGGAGCGCGCAGGTCCACCACGGAGATGTCCGGGGCGTCCCGCTCTGGGAGTGGAGCGTCTTGCTCCTGAGGAGGTGGGCGCTCGAGCGACGGGCGCTCGGGGCGCGGTAGGTCGCCGCCCTCATCCTCTCCCAGGGTCATCACCTCGACCACGGCGCCAAGGTTGCTGCTTTCACCGCAGCTCGAGCCTCCGTCGCAGAGGGAGTCGAAGACATCGGTGATCTCCTCCGGGAAGGGCTTGGCGACGTAGAAGCGGTGGCTGCCGACGTCGAGGAAGGAGCCGCTATTGCCGAAGCCGTTCTTGAAGTGGGCCAAGTTGTCGTCGACGCAGTCGAAGGTGCCGAACCTCCAGACGAGGCCGGAGGCGACCTTCTCGCCGGAGGGTCCCGGCCGGAACTTGACCCCGCTCGCCACCGCACTTTGCCCCACGGTGGGCGCCAACTGTCGTGGGAATTTAGAGACAGTAGCCATGGGGTGGCTTATCGGAGGGGCTCGACGTTGGTGACGATGGGTCCGGCTCGGGATTGTGCCAACAGAGACACCAGGGTTTACCCAGGTTCAGGGCCCTCCCGGTTGGAGGTAAACCCCTACTTCTTGCCTGCTTCGTATTGATCGGGTAGTAGCGATTACAGTGCTCCTCGAGCTGTTCGGCTAGAGGAGGAAGAAGAAGATCGAATCCCCCCTACGCTAAGGGTCCAGGCCCCCTTATATAGACGGGGGCCTGGTTACAGGTTTAGGTGGCGATTCGACCGGCTGCCGGCTCCCCGGCGGCGGTGTCCTTGGCGTGATCCTCTGACCCTGCTCTGGCAAAGACACTTTATAAAGTGTCTTTTCCCTGGACCGGCATCTGGAGGGCATATCCCCTCCCCTTTGCCTCGGATCCCGTCGTGGGGAAGGGTCTTCGATCTCTCATTGGTTGGACGCGGTCGTGGCGCTCGTCACTCCTATCCTGCGCCCCTAATGGTCTTGTCGGGGCCGTTCTGCTTTTGGCGAGAGAGCCGTTGGGAAGTTTTGTCCCCATCGCCCGGCTCCAGTCCTCCTCGGTGGAGTCGTCAGCCGGCTGCGGGCGCAGCCGGCCCTTCGGTCGGAGCCGGTCTTCTCGTGCTGAAGTCGCGGGAACTCCTGGGACGCCAGCCGGCATACTGCCTGGCCCGTGATGCGCCCCCTAAGTCATCCCCACGACACAGCATGATCAGTATGAATAGTAACTTTCAAATAAAAAATATAAGGTCTAAACTTATCACAAGCAAAGACAACAGCTAGGAACTCTTTCTCAGTAGTAGCATAATTATTTTGAGCAGCATCAAGAGTCTTACTAGCATAATGAATAACATTCAACTTTGTTATCTATGCGCTATCCAAGAACAGCTGATGTCTACACATGCTTTTGTTCTTGTAGACAGTGTTGGGCCTCCAAGTGCAGAGGTTTGTAGAGCAGCAGCAAGTTTCCCTTAAGTGGATCACCCAAGGTTTATCGAACTCAGGGAGGAAGAGGTCAAAGCTATCCCTCTCAAGCAACCCTGCAATTACGATACAGAAAGTCTCTTGTGTCCCCAACACACCCAATACACTTGTCAGATGTATAGGTGCACTAGTTCGGTGAAGAGATAGTGAAATACAAGTGGTATAGATGATTATAAGTAGTAAATGCAATCTGGAATAAAAATGGCAGCGAGCAAACAAGTAAGAAAACAGCAAGTAAACGGTGTGCAAAGCTTGGAAACAAGGCCTAGAGATCATACTTTCACTAGTGGACACACTCCCAACAAATATAACATAATTGAACAAATAAATAACTTCTCTTCACTATGGTACTCTGAATTACTCTCCTATTGAATAACACTAATCATTGCATAGTGGCTACAGAAGCACCCCTTAAAGTTCACCAAGTACTTGACAAACACCACTCATAGAGATATCCAAATCAAATCACAACTCAAGATAAATATTATTGCAACTTAGACCAAGTACTAACACGGTGCACACACTGTCAACATTACACCATGAAAGGAGGAATAGATCACTTCAATACTATCACAGTGATAATTATTCTCATAATCCATAAGAGATCACAATCATAGCCTAGACCAAGTACCACCACGATGCACGCACTATCACCGTTACACCATGGCAGGAGGAATAGATTACATTAATAACACACTAGAGTACACATAATGAAGAAGAGTAACATCTACTTATTCAACATGATACAAAGCTCACGATCACATAAAGATCACATTATGGGAGAGAGAGGTGAACCACATAGCTACCGGTAGAGCCCTCAGCCCCGGGGATGAACTACTCCCTCCTCATCATAGGAGACAGCAAGGTTGATGGAGATGGTGGTGAGGTCGATGGAGGCGGCAGAGACGGCGATGGAGACCGATGAAGATGGCTCCGGGGGCACTTCCCTGTCCCGGTAGGGTGCCGGAATAGAGACTTCTGTCCCCCGAAATTCATCGACGGTGGCGGCGGAGCTGCGGAACTCTTTCTGGAAAATTGCTGACTCCCCTAGGGTTTTCCATCCCGAGGCTTTATATAGGCGAAGGGGCATCGTCAGGAGGCAACCAGGGGCTCCTCACACCAAGTGGGCACGGCCAGGGGCTGGGCCGCGCCCCCTATGTGTGAGGGCGGCCTCTGGCCCCCCTCCGGCTCTCTTTTGGTCTTTGAGAAGCTTCCGGGAAAAATAAGACTTCTGGAACTTGTTTTGTCCAATTCCGAGAATATTTCCTATGTAGCTTTTCTGAAACACAAAAATAGCAGAAAATAGGGAACTGGCACTGTGGCATCTTGTCAATAGGTTAGTTCCGGAAATCGCATAAAAATGCCACGAAGTGTAACGAAACATAAGGCAAATGGTGTAAAAACAAGCATGGAGCAACAAAAATTATGGATACGTTGGAGACGTATCAGCATCCCCAAGCTTAACTCCTGCTCGTCCTCGAGTAGGTAAGTGATAACAAAAGAAATAATTTTTGAGGTGACATGCACCTACACAATCTTGATCATCGATGTAAGCATTGAGTGCTAAGATCAAAGAACTTAAAACATGGGCATGAAAGACATAATCTTGACAATAAGAAACTTAGCAATCATGTTATAACATGAAAAAGAACACAAACAAAAGATCGTGAATAATGAAACAATGAAAGTCAAACGTGTGTTCAAATCATAAGGAAAAACATACAAATGGTTTTCAGCTTGTCCTTAATAGAGAGCAAAACATAAATGCATAGGACACCTTCAAGTTTAAGAGGGCGACTAGATACAAATAATTTGAGAACAAGTGAAACCATAGTCATGAATCAATCAATGATAAACTTTGGGACAATGCACATTATACTCAGAATGACAACTATGCTCTCTTAGACGGTGCATAAAGATAGAAGGTGGTGACTCAACATAAAAGTAAATGAAAGGCCCTTCACAGAGGGAAGCAGTGATTAATCATGTGCTAGAGCTTTTCATTTGTAAAACAGAGAGATAAAAATTGGGTTTTGAGAGGTGGTTGCTTTTGTCAACGACTGGCAATGGGGTTCTTACTATCTTCCATACAAAAATGAAGCAAGTTTTTGAGAGAGATTGGCACTTTTGTGCTCTTTTATAAAGCTTGGCACTCCTCCCCACCTTTTTTTCCTTTCACAAACCATGGCTAACCGATTCCATCGGGTGCCCACCAACATTCACATACCATGGAGGAGTGCCTTTTTTCTTTCCTTTTTTTCTCTTTTTTTTTCTTTTTGGAATAAGCAATATGGAAGATAGCAAATCCGACCACTACGTCCCCATGAGCTGAAAACAGTGTCACAAAACGAGAAGTGTTTTGAAGGTTTTTTCAAAGGTAGCACATGCAAATTTACTTGGAATAGCTTACAAATACCATGCATAGGAATTTTTAGTGGACACAATTGCAAACTTGGTTTTTGGGAGTTGGATGCACGAGTAGAGCTCATACTCAGTACAAAATGAAGGCTAGCAAAAGACTGTGAGCGACCAACTAAGAGAGCAATAACGGCCATAATCATGCAAAGCGACAAAGCAACATTAAAAGAAGCATAAGATGGCATCAAAAGTCAAAAACTAAATGATCATAGAGGCTATAGGCAACTTATTTTGTAGTCAACATGGTGTAAGCATGTGCCAAGTCAACCCAAATAAAGCATCAAAGGAGAAAACCAAATAAATGCTTCCATATAATAAAAACAACGCATGATTTTTTCAAAGGCTCATTAAGCAATCTCAGTTATTTGAGACAAGTCATGCTACAACAAAACCACTAAGCATACTATCAAAAAGACATCAAGCACGACATGCAAAAGCCTAAGCCGCAGTCTACACAAGCTCCTTTTTGTACCACTTTTTTGCATAAAGCTTTTTCTCTTTTCCAACACCATTTGAACTTTTTGTAAAAACTCTTTTGAGGAAAACCAACATAGACCAGAGGTCCAAATACACCTTGATTCAAAGATAAAACAAGTTCTGAACAAAAATCAAGGCAAAAAATGAAAGCTAAACGCAGTAGCAGAAAAAGAGAACACTCGTTGGACGATAAGAGTGAAAACTAGAGTGTTCTTGGCAATGAAAAACGGAGTTAATCTCCCTCCAAAACAACATGATATGATCAACCATTTATTGCAGCAAATAAAGCAAAATAAAACTAAAAACAAAAACAACTGACGCTCCAAGAAAAACACATAGTGCATGAATCAATAAAAATATAGTGTCTTGAAAGGTGACCTGATTTTTGCCGATGAAGAAGGGGTGCCTCGGGGGCATCCCCAAGCTTTGACGCTTGTACCTCTTAGATATTTCTTGGGAGTTGCATGGGCATCCCCAAGCTTGAGCTTTTGTCCATTCTTCAACTCATCTCATCACTCTCCGATCCCTACACTTGAAAACTTCCTTCATACAAAACTAAACACAAATTTATTAGCAACATTAGTGTAAGCATAACATATAATCAACCTCTTTTTGCTTCAGGTTTCAACCTAAAACTACCACATATTAAGCATATACTACTGTAGCAACTTCCCCAAGAGTTCCATGATCAAAAGAACTCAAAAAGAAAGCGATAAAGCGGCAAACACAAATATTGGCAGAAATCTGTCAAAACAGAACAGCTGACAAAGGTCGAATTTTTAGAGCATTTTCTGTTGCTCAAATCAAAAAGTGTTCAACTAATGAAAGTTTTGATATAACCTGGGGCATATGCACAAGAAATCGCAGGTCAAAAAGATATATAGAGAATTTTCACGAATTTTTATGGTGCAGCATCGAAAACTGTTTTAGGACAGCAACATCCCCAAATCTTACCTCACTCAAATTAGAGGCTTCTCTTGGCACAACAACGAAATAAAAAAGATAAGGAGCGGTTATTACAGTAGTAATAACTTCCAAGACTCAAATAAAAGAAAAAAGTACTGAAAGTAAACAATGGGTTATCTCCCAAGAGTGCTTTTCTTTAACGCTTTTGAGCTAGGCGCAGTAATTTGCAAAGATGCTCATGTGGGCGCCATATAAGAGCTTGAGGTAAAGGCGCCATATAGGAACTTAAAGCAATAGAGAGCATCAAAAAGCAAGTATGGAACACATTTAAATCTAAACCACTTCCTATAAAAATAGTCTTGTAAAGAGACAAGTCATGAAAGCGCAAAGCAAAAAGCATAGGAAGGCAAAACAAGTACAACTTCAAAATTTGCAACATAAAGAGGGGAAACTCAATATTATTAAGATCCTTCAAAATATATTTCCCTCTCTCATAATAACTTTCAGTAGCATCATGAATAGAATTAACAACATAACCATCACATAAAGCATCCCTATCATGAGCCACATGCATAAAAGAAGTAATACTCCCCACATGAACAATAGTAGTAGGAGCAGATTCAACAGAATAATTATTCGCATCACCATAATCATCAAAAATAGGAGGCATATTGTAATCATACTAATTTTCTCCTAAAAAGTAGGTGGACTAAAAATATTATACCCATCATCATAACCATCATAAACTAGAGGTTTAGTATCATCACAAGCTAGAGAACAGCTATTTCGCAAAGCATATTCTTCAAACATATCATCATAAGAAGGAACATCACATAGGAGAGATAAAATATCATCAGAGCAAACTTTCTCCACTAAAGCTGGGGAACTAAAAATATTATGCTTAACAAAACCAGCTTCCCCAAGCTTAGACTTTTCTAAAATAGTGTTCAAAGCATTCATACTAACAAAACTATTAGCATGCGAATTAAGCTCCAAAGGTTTTTCAATTTTCTCTTCAAACACTTCATATCTAAACTCAGGAAAAAGACTAAAGAACTCATTGTTTTCCATTAAGCCTAACTAGTGAAAATAAAAACAAGAAACAAAAAGATGTAATTGCAGAATCTAAAGGAAATAACTCCGAGCACTCACACAGGACGATGCGAGTACCTTTTACCTTACCTCCCCGGCAACGGCGCGAGAAAAGAGCTTGATGTCTACACACGCTTCTGTTCTTGTAGATAGTGTTGGGCCTCCAAGTGCAGAGGTTTGTAGAGCAGCAGCAAGTTTCCCTTAAGTGGATCACCCAAGGTTTATCGAACTCAGGAAGGAAGAGGTCAAAGCTATCCCTCTCAAGCAACCCTGCAATTACGATACAGAAAGTCTCTTGTGTCCCCAACACACCCAATACACTTGTCATATGTATAGGTGCACTAGTTCGGCGAAGAGATAGTGAAATACAAGTGGTATAGATGATTATAAGTAGTAAATGCAATCTGGAATAAAAATGGCAGCGAGCAAACAAGTAAGAAAACAGCAAGTAAACGGTGTGAAAAGCTTGGAAACAAGGCCTAGAGATCATACTTTCACTAGTGGACACACTCCCAACAAATATAACATAATTGAACAAATAAATAACTTCTCTTCACTATGGTACTCTGAATTATTCTCCTATTGAATAACACTAATCATTGCGTAGTGGCTACAGAAGCACCCCTTAAAGTTCATCAAGTACTTGACAAACACCACTCATAGAGATATCCAAATCAAATCACAACTCAAGATAAATATTATTGCAACTTAGACCAAGTACTAACACGGTGCAGACACTGTCAACATTACACCATGAAAGGAGGAATAGATCACTTCAATACTATCATAGTGATAATTATTCTCATAATCCATAAGAGATCACAATCATAGCCTAGACCAAGTACCACCACGATGCACACACTGTCACCGTTACACCATGGCAGGAGGAATAGATTACTTTAATAACACACTAGAGTACACATAATGAAGAAGAGTAACATATACTTATTCAACATGATACAAAGCTCACGATCGCATAAAGATCACATCATGGGAGAGAGAGGTGAACCACATAGCTACCGGTAGAGCCCTCAGCCCCGGGGATGAACTACTCCCTCCTCATCATAGGAGACAGCAAGGTTGATGGAGATGGTGGTGAGGTCGATGGAGGCGGCGGAGACGGCGATGGAGACTGATGGAGATGGCTCCGGGGGCACTTCCCCGTCCCGGCAGGGTGCCGGAACAGAGACTTCTGTCCCCCAAAATTCGTCGATGGCGGGGCGGAGCTGCGGAACTCTTTCTGGAAAATTGCCGACTCCCCTAGGGTTTTCCGTCCCGAGGCTTTATATAGGCGAAGGGCGTCATCAGGAGGCAACCAGGGGCTCCTCACACCAGGTGGGCACGGCCAGGGGCTGGGCCGCACCCCCTACATGTGAGGGCGGCCTCTGGCCCCCCTCCGGCTCTCTTTCGGTCTTTGGGAAGCTTCCGGGAAAAAAAACTTCTGGAACTTGTTTTGTCCAATTCTGAGAATATTTCCTGTGTAGCTTTTCTGAAACACAAAAATAGTAGAAAATAGGGAACTGGCACTGTGGCATCTTGTCAGTAGGTTAGTTCTGGAAATCGCATAAAAATGCCACGAAGTGTAACGAAACATAAGGCAAATAGTGTAAAAACAAGCATGGAGCAACAAAAATTATGGATACGTTGGAGACGTATCAACAGCACCTATAGTACAATCACTAGCATCACACATAATTTCAAAGGGTAAATTCCAATCAGGTGGTTGGACAATAGGAGTGGTAGTTAAAGCCTTCTTAAGAGTTTCGAAAGCTTCCTTACAATCATCATTAAAAACAAAAGGTACATATTTTTGAAGAAGATTAGTAAGAGGCTTTGAAATCTTAGAGAAATCTTTAATAAACCTCCTATAAAAACCAGCATGACCAAGAATACTACGAATACCTTTAACATCCCTAGGACAGGGCATTTTCTCAATTGCTTCAACTTTTGCTCAGTCAACTTCAATACCTCTTTCAGAAATTTTATGTCCAAGAACAATTCCTTCATTCACTATAAAGTGGCATTTCTCCCAATTAAGAACAAGATTAGTTTCTTAATATCTCTGCAAAACTTTATTAAGATTGTGCAAATAATTATCAAAAGAAGTTTCATAGACGGAGAAATCGTCCATGAATACCTCCACAATTTCTTCACAAAATCCATGTAAAATAGCAGACATGCATCTTTGAAATGTAGCAGGAGCATTACACAAACCAAAAGGCATATGTCTATAAGCATAAGTTCCATAAGGACAAGTAAAAGTGGTTTTCTCTTGACCTTGCTTTTTAACAGCAATTTGAGAGAAACCAGAATAACCATCAAGAAAATAAAAATGAGTTTTCTTAGATAACCTCTCTAACATTTGATCTATAAACGGTAAAGGATAATGATCTTTCTTAGTAACTTTATTGACCTTTCTAAAATTGATGCACATCCTATAACCAACTACTATTCTTTGAGGAATAAGCTCATTATTCTCATTAGGCACAACAGTAATTCCTCCTTTCTTAGGAACACAATGAACAGGACTAACCCATCTACTATCAGCAATAGGATAAATAATACCAGCATCAAGGAGTTTCAATACCTCATTTCTTACCACTTCCTTCATTTTAGGAATTAAACGACGTTGATGTTCAACAACTGGCTTTGCATCTGGCTCCATATTAATAGCATGCTGACATATAGTCGGGGAAATCCCTTTTACATCATCAAGAGTATATCCCATAGCTCCTCGGTGTTTCCTCAATATTTCCAATAACCTTTCTTCTTCCTTCCCTGAAAGTTTAGCACTAATAATAACAAGATATATTTTCTTATCATCAATATAAGCATATTTAAGATCATCAGGTAAAGGTTTTTAATCAAAAACAGGATCTTCCTTTGGTGGCAAAGTGGTACCCAAATCCTCCACAGGTAAATTGTGTTTAAGCATCTCTGGTTGACGATGAAGAATCTTGTCAATCTCATTTCTTTCTTCCCTGAAGATCTCACTTTCGGGGTCCTCCATATATTGCCGCAAAGCATCATTAGGAGCAAGAGCAATAGAGGCAAGCTGTTCAACTCTAAAATCTTCATTAGGCAATTCAGTTTCATAAGGAGCTTTGGTAAACTTAGAAAAATTAAACTCATAAGATTCTCCATCAAACTTAGTCAAATTTTTCTCCTTCTTACAATCTATAATGGCGCCACAAGTATTCAAGAATGGTCTACCAAAAATGATAGGACAAGTTTTACTAGCAATCAAACCAAGTACTAGAAAATCAGCAGGATATTTAGTCTTACCGCATAAAACTTCCACATCTCTAACAATACCAATTGGAGAGATTGTTTCTCTGTTAACGAGTTGAATAACCACATCAATATCTTCAAGTTCATAAGAACCAATTTCATGCATGATTTCTCTATAAAGCTCATAAGGAATAGCACTTGAACTTGCACCAATGTCGCATAAACCATAATAGCAATGATCACCTATCCTAACAGAAAGCACAGGAACACTTGTTTTCCTAGATCTACTAGGATGTGAAACAATATTAGAAGCATCTTCATAAAAGATAATGTGTCCATCTTCTACATTTTTAGTAACAAGATCCTTTACTATTGCTACTGTAGGTTTAACAGTTATTTGCTCATCAGGTTCTAAAGCTTTCTTTGCACTTTTATTAAGCACACTAGTTAACATAGAATGCTCCTTTACCTTAGCAGGCAAAGATGTTTTCTCAAAATAAGGCTCAGGCAAAATACGATCAACAGTACAAACTTCAACATTTCTAGCAGGAACACAACTAATAGTATCTTTATAAGGCGCATGGTACTTGTTCCAATCCTTCTTTGGAACATCAAGATAAGAGGCAAAGGCCTTAAAACAGTTGGCAAGTATGATACGTCTCAAACGTATCTATAATTTTTTATGCTCCATGCTTGTTTTTACACCATTTGCCTAATGTTTCGTTACACTTAGTGGCACTTTTATGAATTTTCCGGAACTAACCTACTAACAAGTCGCCATAGTGCCGGTTCCCTGTTTTCTGCTGTTTTTGTGTTTCAGAAGTGATATACAGGAAATATTCTCGGAATTGGACAAAACAAGTTCCTGAAGTCTTATTTTACCCGGAAGCTTCCAGAGATCCGAAGGAGAGTAGGAGGGGGGCCACAGGGGCCCCACACACCAGGCCAGCGCAGCCAGGGCCTGGGCCATGCCAGCCAGGTGTGAGGCCACCTGGCTCCACCTCTGACATCGCCCCTTCGCCTATAAAGACCCCCCGACGGAAAAAACCTAAGTACCCGATCACTTTTCCAGAACACATCGCGATCCGCCGCCGCCGTCGACCCGAAGATTGGGAGGGTCCAGAAGCTCTTCCCGACACCCTGCTGGAGAGGGGAATCGCCACCAGAGGTCTTCTTCATCGCCATGCTTGCCTCCGGAGCGATGAGTGAGTAGTCTACCTTGGACTATGGGTCCATAGCAGTAGCTAGATGGTTGTCTTCTCCACCATGTGCTTCATGTTTAGATTTCATGAGCTGCCCTACATGATTGAGATCACCGTTATGTAATTCTACATGTTTGGTTTGTTGGGATCCGATGAATATTGGTGTTATGATTGAGTTGCTATACTGAAATATATCTTATGTTATCTCTATGTTGTTTATGATCTTGCATGCTCTCCGTTGTTAGTAGCTATCTTGGCCGAGTAGTTGCTAGTGACTCCAAGAGGGGGTATTTATGCTCGATAGTGGGTTCATGCCTCTATTTAACCTGGGGGAGTGACAGAAACCTCTAAGGTTGTAGATGTGTTGTTGCTACTAGGGAGAAAACAACATTCATATGCTCAAGGGCATATGCTTTGTTTACATTACACACGTTGCTTAATGCAATTATCTGTTGTTCGCAACTTAATACTTGTGGAGTTCTCGGATTGATTCGCCACAAGTGGATTATTAGTCATAGATGCAGTTGGATGGCGGTCTATGTATTTTGTTGTAATGCCCAGAGTAAATCTCATAGTGATCTTCTTGACATATCACGTTTATCTTTATTCTATCAATTGCCCAACTGTAATTTGTTTACCCAGCATGTGTTATTTATCTTATGGAGAGACACCACTAGTGAACTGTGGACCCCGGTCCTATTTCCATCATATTGCTATCACCTGTTTACTTTACTCACACTGTTTACTTTACTCGCATACTCTACTGTTTTCCACTCGATACACTCATAACCTTTGTTTCAAGCAAACCGGTGAGATTGACAACCTCATCGTAAGTTGAGAACAAAGTACTTGGTTGTGTGTGTGCAGGTTCCGCGTTGCAGCTAGCAAGCAAAGCTTGGACGAGGCGTCATATATAAATTGTCCGAAGCTGTCGCAAACTAGCAAGCATCACCTTTAGTCGTTTGTCTCTCCTCTCCAAGATCGACATACCTTGGTTTCTTAACTGAGGGAAAACTAGCTGCTATACTCATCACACCTTCCTCTTGGGGTTCCCAACGGGCTGGGTATTTCCCACGTCAACTACATGCAAGCAACAAGTTTTCTGGCGCCGTTGCCGGGGAGGAAGTAGAAGACTTCTGCGAGGGGAGTTTTCGCACGCACATCCTTTACTTTGTTATAGTTTTGCTTTACTTTATTTATTTTACCTGCATCGTTTTATATCAAAAACCCAAAAAAAAAATTAGAATCCTTGGTAGTTGTTATTTCTTTACTTTTAGTTCATCATGTTGTTCCCTAAGTTCGTTCTGGAGGACCTCTCAGTAGGTAGTGGTTCGATTATTGGAAAAAGTAACATTGAGGAGTTCTTTAATCACATTAGTATGCATGAGGAAGTTGAGGAAAAGTCTTTGGTTGAGCTAGCTCCTAGTATTGAAGTTGCTTCTGCTTATTTAATTCACATGTTGGAAACTAGGTTTGCTACTCTTAATCCTTTTATGCAATACATGTTCCTTAAGCTTCACGAAATTGAGGATCCCGAAAAGAAAGCTTTTATCTTGGAAGCTTTGCGCTTAGAATTTAAGGATGTCATTATTGAAGCTAGAAAAGTTCTTAAACGTTTTAATAAACTCGGTTCACCTATAAAGGTTATTAGTACAAATGATGAAGGAGCCGAAATACCTATACCTAGCAAGCTCTTTGGATTGTGTGAAGCTTTCGAAAATAATTTTGACTGGATCTGTCCCAAAAATCTTTTTTGTGATTTGAGTGAACCAAAACGTGATCACAAAGGGGCTTCTAAAACTTATGTGGATGAAATACAATGCCTTATTGAAAAGACCTCTGCAGTTGATCTTAATGCTTCTTCTGAAAATACTTGATTCGCAATTTTCTGTGCCTAGCTCAAAGGCGTTAAAGAAAAGCACTCTTGGGAGATAACCCAATGTTTTTATTTTCAGTACTTTTTCTTTTATTTGAGTCTTGGAAGTCATTACTACTGTAATGACTGCTCCTTATCTTGTTTATTTCGTTTTTGTGCCAAGAGAAGCCTCTAATTTGAGTGAGGTAAAGATTTGGGGATGTTGCTGTCCAGAAACTGTTTTCAGTGCTGCACCGTAAAAATTCGTATAAATTCTCTGTATATCTTTTGGACCTGCGATTTATTGTGCATATGCCCCAGGTTATATGCAAACTTTCGTTAGTTGAACACTTTTTGATTTGAGCAACAGAAAACCCCTCAAAAATTCGGCCTTTGTCAGCTGTTCAGTTTTGACAGATTTCTGCCAATATTTGTTTTTGCCACTTTATCGCTTTTTTGAGTATTTTGATCATGGAACTCTTGTGGAAGTTGCTACAGTGGTATATACTTTATATGTGGTGGTTTTGGGTTGAAACCTGAAGCAAAAAGAGGTTGATTATATGTTATGCCTACACTAATGTGGCTAATAGATTTGTTTTTAGTTTTGTATGAAGGAAGTTTTCAAGTGTAGGGATTGGAGAATGATGAGATGAGTTAAAGAATGGACAAATGTTCAAGCTTGGGGATGCCCATGCATCACCCCAAGAAATATCCAAGAAGTACAAGCGTCAAAGCTTGGGGATGCCCCCGAGGCACCCCTTCTTCATCGGCAAAAATCAGGTCACCTTTTAAGACACTATATTTTTATTGCTTCATGCACTATGTGTTTTTCTTGGAGCGTCAGTTGTTTTAGTTTTATTAGTTAGTTTGTTTTGTTTGCTGCAATAAATGGTTGGACCCCAACAAATTTCTTTTGGAGGAGATGTACTCGTTTTCATTTGCCAAGAACACTCCGTTTTCACTCTTATCGTTCATCGAGTGTTCTTCTTTTTCTGCTACTGCTTTTGGTTTTCGTTTTCGCCTTGATTTGCGTTCAGATCTTGTCATATCTTTTCATCAAGGTGTATTTTTTCCTCTGATCTTTATTGGTTTTCATCAAAAGAGGTGTCTTTAAAAATTTCAAATGGTGTTGGAAAAGAGAAAAAGCTTTATGCAAAATAGTGGTACAAGAAGGAGCTTGTGTAGACTGCGGCTTAGGCTTTTTCATGTCATGCTTGATGTCTTTTTGATAGTATGCTTAGTGGTTTTGCTGTAGCATGACTTGTCTCAAATAACTGAGATTGCTTAATGAGCCTTTGAAAAAATCATGCGTTGTTTTAATTGTATGGAAGCATTATTTTGGTTTTCTCCTTGATGCTTTATTTGGGTTGACTTGGCGCATGCTCACACATGTTAGACTCTTACAAAGTCGCCAATAGCCTTCGTGATCATTTAGTTTTTGACTTTTGATGCCATCTTATGCTTCTTTTAATGTCGCTTTGTCGCTTTGCATGATTATGGCCATTACTGCTCTCTCAGTTGGTCGCTCCCAGTCTTTTGCTAGCCCTTGCCTTGTACTGAGTATGAGCTCTACTCGTGCATCCAACTCCTAAAAGACAAAGTTTTCCAAAGTGTCCACCATACATACCTACTAGCAATTTGCTATTCCAAGTAAATTTGACTTGCTTTTATTTTCTCTTTAAATTAAACTCTTACCAGTGTTATGCGAAATTTGGTCAGTAAAGCTCTCACGAACCGGAAGGCACACTTTACTTTTTCCTGTTCTTAAAAATTTGACATTGTGGTCTCTTATGTTGAGTTGTTATGCTTGCAAGTTGTAAGTTGGAGACTAGCCCAGCCATGCAGTCATGGGCAAGCTTTCAACATTGCACTTCTTATTTGAGTTGATATCGTGATCTTTTGTTTATGGATGCCCGCGGTGTGAAATGAATTGGGAATCTTGTGGGGATCATGGAGTTTTTATATGTGTTAGGGAAACGCCAGGCCGCCAATCTAAGCCATGCATAATTCATGGTGGAAATTTGCAGCGCACCCATGGTGAACATTCGACGACGCATCTCACAATAAAAAGCTAAACAAATGGCAAATAAAAGAGATGTCGAGGTGTTCATTGTCTGCTTGTCCTGTCATTTTGGTGTGGGCTTGTTCCATGTCATCGGGCACGGAGGTACCCCATTGGCGGTTCTCAATGATATGCATATATTTACAATGACAAGAGCCTTGCTTGGGACTCTAAGTAAAGTAGCATGAGGTTTGGGTACTCGTATTCACGGGACACGAGGTTTTCAACTTATGATTTGTCAAGCATATGCATCATAATTGTTCTCGCATTAACTTTAACCATTCAAGATGCTTATGATGGGGGCAATGAGAGCTCAAAGCTGGTAAGTACCATAATTTTTGAAGGTTATAAAACTTGCAATCACTGCTTCCCTCTGCGAAGGGCTTTTCTTCTACTTTTATGTTGAGTCACCACCTTCTTTCTTTATGCACCATTAAGAGAGCATAGTTGTCATTCTTAGTATAATGTGCATTGTCCCAAAGTTTTCATTGATTGATTCATGATGTTGGTTTCACTTGTTCTTAAATTATTTGTATCTAGTCGCCCTTTTTAAACTTGAAGGTGTCCTATGCATTTATGTTTTGCTCTCTTTAAAGGACAAGCTGAAAACCATTTGTATGTTTTTCCTTATGATTTGAACACACGTTTGACTTTCATTGTTTCATTTTCAGGATCTTTTGTTTGTGTTCATTTGCATGTTTACAACATGGTTGCTAAATTCTTATTGTCAAGACTATATCTTCATGCCCATGTTTTAAGTTCTTATGATCCCAGCTCACAAATGCTTACATATATGATCAAGATTGTGTAGGTGCATGTCACCTCAAAAATTATTCTTTTGTTATCACTTACCTACTCGAGGACGAGCAGGAGTTAAGCTTGGGGATGCTTGATACGTCTCAAACGTATCTATAATTTTTGATGCTCCATGCTTATTTTTACACCATTTGCCTAATGTTTCGTTACACTTAGTGGCACTTTTATGCATTTTCCGGAACTAGCCTACTAACAAGTCGCCACAGTGCCAGTTCCATATTTTCTGCTGTTTTTGTGTTTCAGAAGTGATACACAGGAAATATTCTCGGAATTGGACGAAACAAGTTCCTGAAGTCTTATTTTACCCGGAAGCTTCCAGAGATCCGAAGGAGAGTAGGAGGGGGGCCACAGGGGCCCCACACACCAGGCCGGCGCGGCCAGGGCCTGGGCCACGCCAGCCAGGTGTGAGGCCACCTGGCTCCACCTCTAACATCGCCCCTTCGCCTATAAAGACCCCCCAATGGAAAAAAACCTAAGTACCCAATCACTTTTCCAGAACAAATCGCGATCCGCTGCCGCCGTCGACCCAAAGATCGGGAGGGTCCAGAAGCTCTTCCCGGCACCCTGCCGGAGAGGGGAATCGCCACCGAAGGTCTTCTTCATCGCCATGCTTGCCTCCGGAGCGATGAGTGAGTAGTCTACCTTGGACTATGGGTCCATAGCAGTAGCTAGATGGTTGTCTTCTCCACCATGTGCTTCATGCTTAGATCTCATGAGCTGCCCTACATGATTGAGATCACCGTCATGTAATTCTACATGTTTGGTTTGTTGGGATCCGATGAATATTGGTGTTATGATTGAGTTGCTATACTGAAATATATCTTATGTTATCTTTATGTTGTTTATGATCTTGCATGCTCTCCGTTGTTAGTAGCTATCTTGGCCGAGTAGTTGCTAGTGACTCCAAGAGGGGGTATTTATGCTCGATAGTGGGTTCATGCCTCTATTTAACCTGGGGGAGTGACAGAAACCTCTAAGGTTGTAGATGTGTTGTTGCTACTAGGGAGAAAACAACATTCATATGCTCAAGGGCATATGCTTTGTTTACATTATACACGTTGCTTAATGCAATTATCTGTTGTTCGCAACTTAATACTTGTGGAGTTCTCAGATTGATTCGCCACAAGTGGATTATTAGTCATAGATGCAGTTGGATGGCGGTCTATGTATTTTGTTGTAATGCCCAGAGTAAATCTCATAGTGATCTTCTTGACATATCACGTTTATCTTTATTCTATCAATTGCCCAACTATAATTTGTTTACCCAGCATGTGTTATTTATCTTATGGAGAGACACCACTAGTGAACTGTGGACCCCGGTCCTATTTCCATCATATTGCTATCACCTGTTTACTTTACTCGCACTGTTTACTTTACTCACATACTCTACTGTTTTCCACTCGATACACTCATAACCTTTGTTTCAAGCAAACCGGTGAGATTGACAACCTCATCGTAAGTTGGGAACAAAGTACTTGGTTGTGTGTGTGCAGGTTCCGCGTTGCAGCTAGCAAGCAAAGCTTGGACGAGGTGCCATATATAAATTGTCCAAAGCCGTCGCAAACTAGCAAGCATCACCTTCAGTCGTTTGTCTCTCCTCTCCAAGATCGACATACCTTGGTTTCTTAACTGAGGGAAAACTAGCTGCTATACTCATCACACCTTCCTCTTGGGGTTCCCAACGGGCTGGGTATTTCCCACGTCAACTACACGCAAGCAAAGTATTTGAGAATCAAGACCATAAACAACACTAACATTATGAAAGTCATCAGTTCCCATAAAAGATTTAATGCATTCATAATCATAATTTATACCTGACTTTCTACCTTTGTCGTTCTCCCATCCTTTAGTATTTTCTTGCATTTGGTCAATAAGATCCCATTTAGCTTCTTCTTTCATACGTGTAAATGATCCAGAGCAAGAAGCATCCAATAAATCCTTGTCGTGAAGAGAAAGTATTGCATAGAAGTTATTAATAACAATATTACTAGGGAGCTCATGAATGGGGCATTTGAGCATTCGTGGCTTCAATCTCCCCCACGCTTGGGCAATACTCTCTCCATCATGAGGCTCAAAATTATATATTTGGTTCCGATCTTTATGAATTTCACTTGGAGGATAGAATTTAGAATAAAAGAGAGGTACAATTTCCTCCCAACCAATAGATCGACCATTCTTCAACAGCTTATACCATTCCGCAGCTCTACCCTTCAGTGATAAAGAGAATAGCTTCCTCTTAACTTCACTTGTTTTTATACCTGCACAATTGAACAACTCACATAATTCATGTATAAAGACCAAATGATCACAAGGATGGGCAGTTCCATCTCCTGAATAGCAGTTATTCATAGCACGTTCAACAATTTTCATAGGTATTTTAAAAGGATCCAATTGAGCAGGCGGTGGTTCATCTACTACCATAACGGTGGTAGTAGTATTCCCAAATAGGGAACCAAACGGAGACTTCTCCATAATAAAATAAAATAAAAGATAGAAATAAAAACAATACTCACAGCGAAATTTACCTTCACCAATTCCACTCTTCAATAACGCTAAGCTCCCAAATAGGAAACCAAATGGAGAATTCTCCATAGCAAAATAAAATAAAAGTAAAAGACAAAAATAAAAACAATACTCACAGCGACGGTTACCTTTACCAAATCCACTATTCAATAGCGCTTCACTCCCCGGCAACGGCGCCAGAAAATAGTCTTGATGACCCACAAGTATAGGGGGTGTATCGTAGTACTTTCGATAAATAAGAGTGTCGAACCCAACGAGGAGCAGAAGGTGTTGACAAGAAGTTTTGATCAAGGAATCACTATAATTACTAGCAAATGGGTTTTTAGGGGTATTTAATAATGCAGATAAATAAAGTATGAGTAAATAGAAGACAGTAATAATAATTGCTGTGAGTGGCCCAATCCTTTCTAGAGCAAAGGACAAGCCGGTTGTGTTACTTATGATTACCAAACGTTCCTGAGGACACACGGGATTTTCTCTCAAGTGCTTTCGCTTCATATAGCTGAATAATCTTTATTAGTTTGATAAGTGTTATGGAGGTGAACCTATGCTAATGCACTACCCCAACTTGGACTAATACACACTTGTGATTATACCCCTTGCAAGCATCTTCAACTATAAGAAAGTAATTAAGATAAATCTAACCACAGCCTTAAACTCTGAGATCCTACACTCCCTAGAACACTGGTTTCCTAATGGGGTTTAGGTTTCTGTCGCTCTGGCAACCCCACAATTAGTAGCCAAATACACAATGCATTCTACTAGGCCCATAAAGGTGAAGTATCATGTACTCGACGTTCACATGAAACCACTAGTAAAATAGCACCACAACATAAATATATCAAACCATTAAATATTACTCAACATAGTTTCACTACTAACATCTTGACTTCTCCCATGTCCTCAGGAACTAAACGAACTACTCACAAGAAATCATATGGATCATGATCAGAGGTGAAATAATGATAAATAGCAATCTGAACATAAACTGTAATCTAACGGTTTCACTCAATAGCATCAACTACAAGAGTAATTAACACCGGGAAAGTTTCCCCTATGAATTGGACAAGATTCACCCCAAGATGTTACAGCGGGATGGCGTGGTGATGAAGATGATGAAGGTGCCGAAGATGATGGTGATGATTATGATCTCAATGAAGCCCAGCTCGATGGAGGTGACGATGGCGACAATTTCCCCCCTCTGGGAAGGAATTTCCCTGGCAGATTTCTGCCTGCCAGAGAGCATTCTCTGTGTGTGTGTTTTCCGCCCCGCAGAGGCGGCGGAGTCTATCTGCGATCCTCCTCCCAGTCTTAGGTTTTCGTGGAGACGATATACACGAAGGGGCGATGGCAGAGGTGGGCCAGGGCGGCCACACCACCAGGTGGCGCGACCTAGGGCTGGCCCGCGCCACCAGGTGGTGTGGGCCCCTGGTGGCTCACTTCTGCCTCTCCCTCTGGCTACTTCCGTCTTCCGACGAAATATGAATTTCTGGATATTTTCCTGGAAGTGCTGACCTTCAGAAATATTGTATCTTGACGGCCCTTTTTCCAGCAGAATCCTGACTCCGGCAGTGAATCCTCCAATAATCATCAATCATGCAAAAATGGAGGAAATAACATAACTATCATTTCCAAATATGAAATATATCAATGAATAACAGTAGCACCACCTATGCCTGTTTGGGCCTCGTGGTTCCCTCGTGTGTGATTCCTGTGCTCCAGCTGCTTCTCGTGATAAAATATTGATGCTGTAAAAATTCCCAAACTTTTTAAGTTCCTGAAGGTCTTTAAAACAACAAAATATTAAAAATCATATTTTTTGCTTCCCAGAAATTAAATACCAAAAAGAAAGACTTTCTAAGAAAGTCTCGTAAATCATCTAAAAAGGCTAAAATAATGCTTGATCAATGCAAATAACAAAGCAAACTACTCCTATACGATGCTATTATGCTGATGCAAAATGCACGTATCAGATGGCCTTCAAGGCCATAGAGCTGACACAGCTTCTCAGCACCGCAGAAGGCGCAGCAATAGCGCGGGTGTTTCCCCGTGTTGGGCACGGTTGCTGCCGTGCATGCGGGGTGGGCGCCTTCCCTCCAGGAGGTGGGGCGACAGGGCGGTAGGAGGGCTTGCCTCCGCTGCGTGAAGCAGTGTTGGCCGAGAGTGGTCTATGTGGACCCCGGCCGAGCGTGCAGCAATACGTTGCTCCGTGTTGAGGAGCGAGAGTAGATATCTCGTGGTGTCATAGGATTATCACGATGATTGACAGCTTCAAAGCATGAGTCATATATTCCTTGTCGAGGCCATTGAGAATGTACAAGGTGAATTCCGAGTCGCTAAGGGGCTGACCAATGGAGGCAAGTGTATCTGCTAGGCTCTTAACTTTGTTGAAGAAATTGGTGATAGTATCATCACGCTTTTTGAGCTCAGATAACTGACCGCAGATAGCCATGGAACGTGAAACAGACTGCAACGAGAAACTCAACTCCAAGGTGGCCTAGACATCGCGGGAAGGGACGGCAAAGAGAACCAGTCCAGCAACACCCTCTATGAGCGAGGACTGAAGAGCAGAGAGGATCGCCTGATCCTGAGCAACCACTAACGATACGCAGGATGAGCCGGGGAAGGGCACGACAAAGTTCCATAAAAAAACCCTCCAAGGAGTGATTATGAAGAAGAGGAAAAACTTGTGCGTGCCAATAGAGGTAGTTGTCTAGTGTCAATTTGACCGACAGCAGGTGCGAAAAGTGCATTGGAGAAGACAACAGGGATGTAGCATAGGACGACACTGGAGCCGATGGTGGTGCCGAAAACACGAGATCTTGATATACGGACGTAGGCCGCATGATAGGAGCATGGGCGGGTGACGGCATGGCCGGCCCATTAGCCAGAAGACTGGAGAGAGGAGGACGCCCACCCATCTGGGTGACGTAGGACGCCAAGTCATCGAGGCCGTAGCGGCGAGTGGCTGAGCAGGACGAGGCAACAGAGGGCGCGTCGAATGGTACAAGGGCCAAGGTGAACGGGGCGGCGGGCATAGTAGTCGGCGGTGGAAAAGAGGGCATCAAGGAGAACGCCCCAGCAAAGGACGAGGTCGAGGGCATAGCGACTCCGTTGAGGGAAGCAAGACCAGTGGCCATCATGGAGAGTGAGGAGAACGACGAGAACGCAGGACCCGAGCCAGCAGGGAAGTTGAGAATCGTGGTGAGGCGCGATGGCAAAGCGACAGTGGCGTTATGATCGCCGGTGGCCTAAGAGGTGGCGAGGGCCCGAGGCGCGGTGACGGCTGGCGGAGCGTCGGTGGCGGCTTGGGTGGCGGCGCGGATTGGGTGGCGGCGGCGGCCAGCAGGGTGGCGACGGAAGACTTTGCCAAACCTAGGGTTGATACCATGTAAAACAAAGTGTTTAGGGTAAGGGCTCGATGACCCTCGGGGTCTCGGCTCTCTGGTATTTATTATGGGTCAAACAGGGTTGGCGTCCTATACAGACTTATACATAATCCTAATACAATATGTCTAACAGTCTACAGTAAACACGGGAACTCCAGTCAAAAGCGTTTGTGTCGTCATTTACGTCGACACCTCTCCCGCTGTGACTGGAGGGAAAAGAGAAGATGCACCAGAAGGAGACGCAGTCACTGTCCTAGGTGACAGCCTAGTCCATCAGAGATGCACTTGATGATGACATGGAGGAGAAGATGACATAAGCGCAAGACTTCAAATCCAGTCGCAATCGTTTGCTTCACTCCCTCTACGATTGAGGGGGCATGTTAGAGATACAATACCTATACATGTATTAGAGATACGACCAGAGATAGAATTAGTTTAAACCTACCCCAGGTACCTTTTTATATACCCTACGAGAGTTCAAGCAATACAACTGAAATTAGGGATTCATATTTTCTCACAGGAATCAAGCGGGCGCTTCGGCTTTGCGTCTAATTTGTGTTGTCTTCTGTTGTTTGTTTTTTATGTGCGCTTTGCGCGGGTGTGCTGTAACTCTTGGTGTAACTCTTAGCTGATTGATGGTTTCATTAATTTAAAGCCGGCTCATTTCAAGCCTTCCATCTAATAGCCCTTTGCATGTGCATCTCCATCCACGTTCTACTATTTTCTCTATGTTATATATGCATGCATGCGTTCTACTTTGTGCTCCATGCAATTTTCCAACCTATGCATGGTAGGCTCGTGAACGGTGTGTGCTGATGCTTTGCACGTACTCGACAACTCCATGGACCGACCTTATCTCCCTCCACTAAACGATCATGGGGCGGCAAGGTACTTAAACCCGGAGTGCCCATGTTAACGTTCGAAGTGGCCTATGTCAGTTGTCACAGATTTGGCCTGCCATAAGCTCTACCGCTGTTCAATTATTCTCTTGACCACTGTTCATGACTTGATCTTACTGGGGCAACTTTAATTTTGTGCCTGTTGAAGTGTGGTAGGCAATGTAAGGCATGCATGGATAATATTATCAATGTCTTGCTCTTTCGAGGTGCATCCATTATTTCGTCCATGATTCCGTCCAGAATGTGCCATTGGCTCTCTGGAGCTTGCAAAAGTTGTGGTCCTTGTGTTTTGGTCTCATATTGTGGGATATCTAGAAGTAACATTCTAGAGTAAATCCTGGTTCATCCACGCAGTGAAAATCCTGGCCGTTCGTTTTGGTGACGTGGCCGCTTGCTGGCCGCGATATCAGCCGTCCGATCGGCATCTCCCTCCTGCTCACGTGGTCTGCGCCGTCCATCCAGAGAGACACAGCGAGGCTACGCGGTGGCACGTTGAGGTTCTGCTCGCCCGCCAGGGGTAAAATTGTCATTTCATGTCTCCATTCGTCCTTCTCCTACGGAGTCGTACGTGCGTGGCGGCCGGCGACGCGCCGCCGGGTACACGCGCTACAGAGACGGCGTCGCCGGGGGTATCGAGGCCCGAGTCTCTGCTGCACACCCCAAACCCTATCCTCTCCGTTCCCCTCCTCTCTTTCCCTCCTCTCTTCTCCTCGTCTCTCTCGCGGTGTGGCGGCGGCTGGCTCCAGATTTGTAGGGTTTCTTGTGGCGGCGCGAGAAGGGGGCCAAGGTGGAGGCCATCGACGGAGGAACCCCCGTCCCATTCAGTGAGCGACAGCGGCGACACATCTCGCCTCGTGCGGTGATGCAAGATGAGGAAGTAATGGGGCTGCACTTCGTCCATCCAGATGCGCGTCCGCCCCGACGGCGCCTCACTTCAACGAGCGCGGAGGCCACCACCTACCTTACCAGCATCTCCTCGTCTAGTGCTGTGGTGGAAGGAGGACGAAAATGGAATCGGGCTCGCCATGGAGCCACCGCATCGAAGATCAATTTTCCATCACCAGGTCTCTCTCTCTCCCTCTCTTCCTCTATCTCTCTCTCTCTCTTTCACGGCTTGGGCAGGATGCAGACTTTAGGGATCGCTGGTCTGCTGGCTAGGGTGCGAGTGAAGCCACCCCACTAGGTCGTGGTCACCTCCACCTCTGAATTTCTCTCTACCAAATCCGGTGGCATGGGGGCTCGAATCTGCAGGTTAAATCCTTCTTGGTTGCATTCATGGTGTCTTCTTAATTTTTTTGTTGCAATGCTAGATTTGTTAGGTAAGATTCAGTGTTGCTTGTGGGATTCCATTGGTCAGATGAGCATGTCCTTTGTCTGCTATTTCAGGTTTGTTGAGTTGCTAGGTACAGGTTTCATTGGTGAGATGGCCATGTCCTTTGTCCGATCTGTCAAGGTAAATATGGTATGCTTCCAAATATGAAGGCTTTCTATTTTGGATGTTTCCTACTGTGCTTAGCTGGTTAGGACAAATGCTCTTTGCTAGATTTTTTTTGTGTGGTTCCAAAATAAGAGACTATTGGTTGACCTAGGTTCACCCTGGATGTGGCTCGAGCTCTGCAGTTGAAGGAGGGCTGTGAAGGGAGCAAGGCTGAGGCTGGAGAGGGCCCCTCAACACCACCACAGCTTGGCCAAATGCGGCTTTCTCGAGTTGCGCCTCCAACCATGCTTAATTATTTTATGATGCAAAATTATGATTATAGTTTTGCTAATGAGTTTTTTGTTCAGAAAGGATGCATCACTTGCGGGATCTTCTGCAGAAGGATCTGGTGCTTTTAATATTAATGGGAAATCTGTATGTGCAAATCAACATGAGTTTGCCTAGAAGGGCACAATATTTCCTTTGCCACCAGGTTATTTCAAAGACTAGGATCCATATGCTTGGTTATGTCTTTTATTGGGAACATCCACCATAGTGCCATTGATATATTTGAGAGCTACTTTTTTCTTAGGGATACTTGATAGTTACTCTTCATGTGTTATGTTCATGATTTTCAAAAGTGATATTAAGATTTGTTTTGGATCATTGCCAATTCTATTAGAATGCAAGTACCTATGTTTTGATGTTGCCCAGTTCTGTCTATAAGCATTCTTGGGTGGAAAATAGGATCACTTGTCTCTGTGATGATGAAAAAAAGACTGTTAACATATTATCTTTCAGAGCTTTGGATCTGGGAGTAACCAATAATGTATGAGATACCACTTTTGTAGTGATTATGGGCGACATCGATGGGAGGGATGCTCGATTATGTGTGTCTCTGCTGTACATAGCAAGATCTTTCCCTTTATTATATCATGTGCTCTCTACGTGCTACTCCGGGGCAGTTTTGTCTAGCGGCAGAGGATAGATGCCATCCGATTTGCAGCTGCTAACAGTTCTGATTTGTGTTTCCCTCTGCCTCATTAAAAATGCATTTGTTTATCACAAGTTTACAACTTAACTATGTGTGGGTTGGAGTAGGAAACAAAACCAATCATTATCATAACAGAGTTTGTTTTATATATTTTTTCTCCTTCCAAAATACTGAAATATCTTGAAACATTGTGTGCAACACTGGGTGGGCATGTCTCCAGGTGGCAGTGTTTTATATCACAGTGCATGAGTGCTATATTTTGGTTTAATCACTCTTCCAGGTTTTCTATTTATATTTTCTATTTCAACACTCCTTGTTTCTGAATTCTAAGAACTCAACATGGCTACAAGAGGTCTAAAGTATATTGATTTTTGTATTACTGAGTACATGTTTATTTGTAAAAAATTTGATGGTAGTTGTGCTCCTTTTGATTTTGTCAGTTAAAATTCGAACTCACTACTGTAGTTCTTTGCTGCAGATCTAACGTTCCTAGGGCCCTTCATATACAAGGTGTGTCTCCTACCACAAAGTTCATAGGGAAGGTATGTGAGTATAGACCCGATTCCTAACACATAGACTTTTGAGCTATAGTTTAGGTTAGTCTTACTTCATAATATCCCTCCTCTTTGTGATTGTTGGTTGCAGGAACTCCTCTGCATCATTATTTTATTATTATAACAAGCTTATGCATACCATCTGTAACCTATTATCAACATTTGGTCAGCCGTAACATCCGTTTATATCTACATGCCCGGCGTTTATTTAGAATTTTTTGTCGAACGTTTAATTTTCCTGGAGCTTCAGTTCTCGATATCATTTCTCATGCTTCTGTGCAAATTGATTCATGTTGATTCAGTTCAATGCCATTACTGCAGGAAATTGTTCCTTTTCAAATTATATTTTGATTCTTTGTGGTGGCTCGGTTCGTTGGATCGCTAATGGGTGGCAGAGGGTCGATGTGCTGACGAGGAATGGAGGATGAACATGAGCCTCTGTGTGCGGACTGCCAGCTATCTGTGCTTGCATGTCATAAGTTTGAATTCATCTTCCTAACCCCCCTATCTGTATTACAGTCAATTCACATTGAATCTCATTGCGGATCCATTGTACTGTCACATAAAAAGTATCCATGTTGTCAAAACAATTGAGCATAGTTTACATACATAGATACGGTCTTTCTTTCTTTATATCAGAAATACTACCAGCTAGAACTGACCCCTCTCTCTCAAATGCATATACACAAAGAGGAGATTGCAAATATGCTTATGTTGTACCCCATCTCATCAAAAGGAAATCATATATGATTTTTCAGTTTTGCTTACTATTAATTTTAGCTATTCAAAAGAAAATGTTCTAGATTAGGTAGTTTCTTACCTCCTTTTTTAATGCTTTTTAATTGCTTTTTCTTATGAGACTCCCTATATCTAATATAATATTTCATATTAGTACCATAGAAAAGAGGAAAGGAAGCTTTATACTTAGTATTACGTGTCATGGCTGTTTCTCTTTCCGTTTATATCTTTTCATACTTAGCAAATTGATCAGAGAAATCAAACGATTTTCATGGTACTATTAAAAAATGCAACTCTGTTGAATTACTATTATCTTCTTATGCTCTTATTTTTTAGTAACCGGTTATATTTTAATATAGAAAACAAAGAAAAGATAATAATGATCTGTATATAGCTGGCTGTTATGGGCTATATTTACTTACAAGTTCTTATCTTGTGCAGATGATAACCTGTTGGGAAATGTACCGAAAGTGAGCTGGCAAGGTATTGCCGAGCTTGCGAAGACATCGGTAACATAATTGAATCATCCCATGAGGCAGTTGTGTACACAGGTACTTTGAAGGATGGTTGTGGTGCACTACTGGACTAAAAATGTCGAGCTTTAGTTCCAGAAGGACGTAAGTTACTATCCAACTTAAATACTACTAGATACTAAGATCGTGCAGTACATTTTACACAACTCATTGATCACATATCTTAATATTGTTTATCCTTCAGGTGCTAGAATTACCCTTAAAGCTACAGCCTAGCTAGCCAGTTCTTATGCTATGTACTTATGTAATATAATTCTATTCTTTAGTGAGCATAACTCTTATGATAATATCCCTTTTGTGCTCCTGATATTATGTACTATACAATTATGTATAGACCTTCTACTTCCTGCTGTAATATAGTATTTTGCTTTTTAATTTATTTTTCATGTTGTTTCTTTGTATTTTTTGGGCTGCTGTTATGCTTGCTTCCTTTATTTTACTGCCTTACACTATTGCTGGGCCGGTATGTTCTATGACTCATTGTTGCTTGGCCACACGTTAGGCTTTAGCCCATGGAAAAGGAAGATCGTTGAGAGTCATGTGTAGAATGCGTGTGACGGTTTTTCAGCGCCTTCTTGAGATAGTCAACCATAGAACACGTATATTTTACTTGCCAAGCTGATGATATTTCCAATTCTATTTCATTATACGGATTGGATGAAATGACGTGCTCTGTTTCTTTGAAGCAAAATTAGTCCAGAATACAGTATGGACTGACCATGGCTTGCAAGAGAAAAAGAAAGATTAATTGGAGTGTGGAATTTGCATAGCAAATACCATTAGAGCAACATAACATGGCCATATATGTGTTAAGAAAAAAATGAGAGAGAAAGGAAATATCATTAATAATGTGATAGAAAGAACCACTATGGGGTCCATAGTTAGAATTGCAAAAAAAAAATTCAGTTTTGTTCTACTCTTTTAATTTCCACTTGCATGTGCACGCAGACATACTTTTTATTGTTTGTCCATGCTAGAGCTTCTAGATTTATTTGGTTGATTTAACCAATGCATTAATAAGCAACGATGTTTTGTCAAGAAGTGGATGGCCATAAACCTATGATACATCTCAGTTTTATATTTACATATGGTTACTCCTATTTTGAAAAGCTTTCTATAGTTACTCATCTCTGTCCTATGCCAAAAATTACCCTTCTTATTTAATAGTCCTTTTGCTGCATTGGAATTCTTGTGATTTCCATATTGATATTTTAACGTTTCTGTCTTAAAAAGCATAGTTTATGTTCGATGTTTTTTCTCTGTTATGGGTGAAAATATCAGATTTTTCTTGTTGTTTTATCTATATTTGTGCAGGTGCTATACAAACCAAGTTGACTGCCCACGGAAATACCAACTGGGTGTTGTGATATCCAACAAGTGTTTTCACTGCAATCTGCTATAAGATTAAGATTTGTTACTGGGAGAATGCATCGCTTTTTATGGTAATGTGCTTACAAAGTCTTTGAATTTATGGGTGTTACTTGCTGTTTGTTTGCTTCTAAGAGCTCGTGATTTCTACTGGTTATGTAAACAAGCCTGTGCTTTCTACTGGTTATGTATGCTCTGTTAGGATACTATAGGAAGCATGTTTCTTGTACTCAGAGTGGTGTTAGGTGAGAAAACTGATATGGTTTGGTGTTCAGACGATTTATACTGTTTTAGCTGCCCATTCACCACTCATGTGGTCACAGATTTTTTGTTAGCTATGTATTCATCTTCCTATATGGTTCTGATGATTTGTTGTGTCGGTTTGGCTTTACTGATTCCATTAAGTTTAGAAGCACTCCTGCGTAATAATTCGTAGTATGCTTTACTCTAGACTAGATGGAGCATTGCAACCTTTATGTTATGCAGCCTCGTGTGTGCCACTGGACTATTTGTGTGCGGGAGTCTCGACTGTGGAATTATCGTGGTGGTCAGCATGGTCGCGTCTTAGTGATTCACATGGTCTTCATCGATAAGCAGGTAGCACTTTTTTCAGCTCTTAAATTACTCTACAACAGCTATTGGACCGTTTACATAACATGTATCTTCTCTGACTGGGAAATAGTTCCAATATACATTCTTAAGACTTACCTCGACGTCTTGCACAAGGATCTCATTTGCATGTTGACCAACTTTTTTAGCGACGCCTCAGGCCATACAGTCATTACACCATTGATGATTATGTTTACTCAGCTCACCACTTTCCATGCACTATAATATGTGAGAAAACAACTTCCGCAAGTGGATTTACAACCTAACACCATCTGTTGAATTGCCTCCACCAAATGGTACCTCTACATATTTTTGGTACTGGCACTTTAAATGAACTACTTTCGCATTGCTAAAAGATAAACCTAATTTAGTTAGATGATCATTCTCTATGTACTGACAGATGTTCTTGGGGTTATAATTGGTGTCTCCTGTTATGTCCTACAATTTACCTAGAATAAGTGGACAAATAAACAAAATACATTTTCTTCTTTCTAACTCTAAGTATATCTTTTAGTTGCGCTGTCGGGTTACTCTTGTAAGATCTATATGCTTATAACTTATGTTGTGTATTTTCTTTATCTTGAGAGTGAAAATAAAACTATGATCACATTATGGGGAGAGGCTCCTACTCGCTTTGATGGCCAAGCTATATGCCACCTAGAACTAGAAAAATCAATCATCACGATTTTTGTTGGAACTATAGGCTACTGCCAAGATGGTTATCATCCAGGAACTGTGCAATATGCCATCTAACTGTGAAATTTTTGATTGAGTGGAGTTTCAAAGCACACATACAATATGCCATCTGACTGAAATTTTTATTTTATGGGCTCTCTTATAGTCCCCGTACAAGTTATTCTTGTGTCTATCTTCAATCACCAACAAATAATGTTTTTCTCGCTCTACCGTCTCCTACGCACATCGATGTTTATATATCTCTTCCTTAGGATCTTTCTGACAATAATTTATTTACACCTGCTCAAATGTATGTATGTGCACTGTTAATATCAATGAACTGCTAAGTCATCCTATATTCTATTAATATGATGTGGATTACTAAAGTAAAAATAGCTTGAGCATAATAGCCTTTTCTAAATGCATATTACATAGCTATGGATTAACACATGAATTTCTCTTGCCAACTTCATATTAAATCTCTATGCATATTTAACGGGTTTTTGTAGATGTTCATATCTTGCTATCTTGCTATGTACTTATTTTGTTAGATGTGGTTGCAAATATGACCTAGATTTTATCCTGCCATGTATTTACTGCTAGAAGCCAACAATCATATTTGTATGGACTGTAATTTTGTAATGATATATTCTATTCCCATTCTCTTGGACAGAGCCAACACTAATATAGAACTTTGGATGCTTGGATCAGCTGGATGGAGACTAGAATGCTTCAGTGCGATTATGTCTTATGGCCAGGGGATATAGTTTCAGATCACGCTTTACATGTGGGCAATACCAGTATATCATAATATTTTACTGTCAGACATTTATGCTTATCTGTTCCATTCAAATTAGAAGTATACTGTAGATCGATATTACTAATTCGTGTTTCCAATTACCTATGTATAATTAGAATGAACTATGCGTGTTTCCAATTACCTATGTATAATTAGATAAAATCTATCCTGGGAACCAGATGGCCATTGTAATATATATATTACTCTTCGTATGAATCAAGTGCTGTATAAGAGCATTTAGCCATACTATGTTCAGTTCCTATTATTTGTATCATATAGCTGTTTCCTTTGCTGCCTGTGACCTAGAAATCACTGCTCTTTTTATTATTTCCTATCTAATGATGTTAGCACTTTCTTCACACTCTTCCTCATTACCCTTATTATCAGTATTTATTGTATTATGAATTTTTTTTGGTCCTATCGTTTATAAATTACGATTTTTATGCTTGCTTGCTCGCCGTTAGGCGGGCAAGCGCGCGCTATCCTACCTAGTATTCCTGTATCTACACCGATGTGCCCTGCCATTTGCGCATTGCTCGTTTCTAGCTAGCGATGAATCTTAGGTCTCCGCAGCCAAAAGTAATGGGTTTTCTTGTTTTTCTTTAGTACATGTTCGACCGAACTTTCAGTCTCAACAAGGTAGAATGAAATTGGATCTTGTGTCCTGGGCTCCTGGCGGCCGGCCCCGCCTATCCAGGATTTCACACGACCTACTGTTTAAATAGCGCGGGAAAAAAAAGAATGGCGCGAAAGAGGTTGGACCGCCTCTTGTGTGGGCTGTGGAGTACGTGGCACAACGATCTCTGAAGCACTCGTGCAGTCGTGCATGACTGCACGAAGTCGATGTGCACACATGTACGTGCTACTATTACCACGGGGAGCACTACCCACTTCTCACACGAAAAATCTGTAAAAAACATTTCACAGCGGTTGCAGAAGTGATGGGCCACATCGATCGTCAAGTGGCGTCGTGGCGACCTGCCTAGCGCTTGGGTATATATACGGGGCCGCCGGCGAAAAGGCCAAAACTCAAGCTATCACCTTCACCGGCAGCGCGCGTTCTAGCTCGCTCCTCTCGGGACAAAGATTCCCGCCGTCCGGCTCCAGCAGCACCGATCGAATCAAGCTTTCTGGAAAGGTTGGTGTTCTTCTGAGGCTTGAGGTCATCTAGGTCGAGCTCAGGTCACTGTTAACCTTTGCATCATTACCCTCCTTTACGTGCGATCTTGTGACGGATACAGGGAATTATCCCATTTTCTGCCTGTCTTCTTGCAGGAACTTGCATCTCCAGTAGACTGAGGGCCAACGACATCCACTTTGTGTTCAGGGACCAAACAAAGCATCGACCGAAGTTGATCTGCACATAGCAAAGCAGAGGTAGGCGGAGGTGCGGCCGGCCGATGAAGATTGGCCATGGCATTGCCACAACCCTTATCTGTCGATCTATCTACGCCTATTTATTCCCGCATTCTTTCAGCTTATCAATCAAACTCGGCGCCACTTGTTGCAGGAGGAAGATGGCCACTCGCGACGCAATTGTAGTCTTCGTCCTACTGCTGTGCACTTGCTTTCTCACGACCTTCGCATGCGACAGCAGTACGTTCCTGATTCAACCTTGCATTTCCCCTTTCTGCTAGCAGTTTCGCTATGTCTGTTATCGTCGATGCATGACGCCTACTGAATTCAGCAGATGGTGTTCAGTTTGGGTACTTCGGCTCCATGGGTCCGAAGCACTGGGGGAGGCTGAACCCCAACTTCACCCGCTGCGCCAAGGGAATGACCCAGTCTCCGATCGACATCAAGACCGACGAGGTCGTCTACAACCCGAGCCTGGGGCGTCTCCACCGGGATTACGCCGCCGCCAATGCCACCCTCATCGACAACATCTTCAACATCGCGGTAAATTAATTTGTTCTCAACCACAAACACTTACCTGCCTTCCAGTTTGTGGTTTCATCGATCCTCTCTTTCTGCGAATTTATATGACTGATTCCATTGTGTTCTTATTCTGTTTGATTGATCGATGTAGCTGCGGTATGAAGATGCGCCTGGGACGGTGCAGATCGACGGGGTGAAGTACAAGCTGAAGAATATCCATTGGCACTCTCCTTCCGAGCACACAATCAACGGCCGGAGGTTTGCAAATCAAAACATCTAACAGAGGATCTATCGTCTGCTTAAGAATGATTTGTAACGCGTGGATGGTCACCTGTCTCGCAGGTTTGCGGTGGAGCAACACATGGTTCACATAAGTGACGCCGGCAACGTTACTGTTGTGGCCATCCTGTACCGGCTTGGCAGGCCAGAACCTTTTCTTATGCAGGTATGTAATTCTCTGATACTAAAACGATGATACTACTGCCTTCACTGCACAGTATAGGAAGATTCAGTCATGAGAGTGTGATTTATAGCAGCTTATTCTGTAACCTCTGCATATGAATTTGGATTTTGTGTGTAACTGTTTTCTCTGTTGATGGACGACAGATACAGGACAAGCTATCCGAGCTCTACGTGGAGGCCTGCCGTGCAGAGAAAGGCGCTCCGATTCCAGCCGGAGTGGTGAGCATGTGGTCGCTCCGGCGGTACACCCACGCCTACTACCGGTACGTCGGATCGCTGACCACGCCGCCGTGCACCGAGAACATCATCTGGAACGTCCTCGGTCAGGTATGTCTGTCGATCTCCTCCTCTGCAGGAAAGTAGTACTGAATCGCAGATTGTGCTGGTCAATTCATGGATTGGGAACCTGTTGCAGGTGAGGGAGATGTCGATGGGGCAGGCCGCCGCCCTGATCGCCCCGCTGGAGGAAGGCTACCGGCGCAACAACAGGCCGACGCAGCAGCTCAACGGCCGCACCGTGCAGCTCTACCGCCGGTTCTGGAAGAACAAGACGAACGAGATGCCGTGAGCCTGATCGATGGCGCCGGCGGTCTTCTGGAGATGATGGCGCGAAATTTATAGTTGTCTCTTTGGGATCCGGTTCAGCAAAAGTTTTACTCCGTAGTTTTCTGAACTCGTGTTAGCTTCTAGCAAGGTTTATTCTGTCAGTTAGAGGCTATATATATGCCTAGTCCAATCTCTAAATTTGCTTAACTGAATGTTAGGCCTTTTTGTGTCCGTCAGTGGGTCCGAGAGGGTTGGTGTGATCCTCCTTCTGTCTATAAGTTATCCTAATCAACAAGTCTCACTTCACGAGTTAGTCATCACAGCTGTATGTGTATGTGACAAATACTCAGGAACGAGAGTGTTTTGCGAGCACTGGTCACAGTCAGCTGTTGCTGTCGCTCCTCGATGCCGCCGGCTCATATATCCCCACGAAGTACCTCAAGCGTTTAGTGCGCGTTTGGTAGCGTGCGAAGAGTCGAACCAGGCCTGGGGAGCCAAGAAGTCGTTGATTGAATTCCTGGGCTCCCTCATTTTCGAGGCCCACACGCGCGTCAAAACAGCCTCCACACAGGCCTGGGGATACCTCCGAATCGAGCGTTTCACGGGGCCAGGCTCTGGAGGGCGCAACGCGAGGCTTCGTCTGCACGCCTGGGGAAGGAGCGCGAGACGCCGCATCGTTTTGTGGCACGCGCCATAAATCCCCTCACCGCCCAACCTCTCCTATCTCTCTCTCCTCTCACTCTCCTCTCAGTCTTCCTCTCACTCTCCTCTCCCAAACCGTCGGACGATTTCTCTTCCACCGCCGACTGCACCGACGGAGGAGGCCATGCTGCCTCGCCGCTTCCTCGCATTGTCGTCGCGGAGGCTGTGCCTCGCATCGAAGAGGGGCACATCAACCGCCGTCGGTCACATCAACCGCCGCCTGCAAGATGTCGGTAAGCACCCTCAATCCCCATCTTGTACATTCAGTCTGCCTTTATGATGTTCGTAGGCGCGCGCTAGATGACATGCATAGCCGATCTGCTAGGTTTAGGGTTGAAGGTTAGTATTGTAGTGCCGAGGTTTTTTCCCCTTTCGTCGCGCTGATGATGTGTGCTGCTGGTAGGGTTAGGGTTCGATCTGTTAGATACCGATGATGAACACCCTTTGTTAGATCTGTTTCCATAGCATATCATGCCGATGATGAACGTGCGCAGATCATAGTGAGGTAGCGAGCATTTAACATGTGATCTGCTCACCAAAGTATGGTGTGCTTCGCCACATGTTAAATGTTCGATTATCTCAGTAATCTGACCTGATGTTGCCACAGTTTGTTCTATTCAAGCTTGTGTGTAGAGCAAAAATCAGTCCTTGTTCAACACACATGGTTGAATAGCATCAATTGTGGCGACTACCACGCAGACACTGTCTGAGGCAAGCTGTTTTGATGTGCTTTTTTGCTCAGTCATTGTTGTGATTAGCCAATGATTCAAATAGGCATGTATATTAGTGGCCGAATGATCTTTCGGGACCTTATGCACTGCACATTTCATCTACAATGAGCAATGCATTTGGTCCCGAGGAATCATTCGTGCCGCAAGGTCAGCATTGTATGAGGCGTCTGAGTTTGTAGGTCATGGTTTTCTTGCCCTTGAGCCAATGATTAAAGACATGATCTTGTGTAGGTTGCACAATGATTTTATCTGACCCTATACCTTGCACATGTAGTGAAATATGTGCATTGCATTAGGTCGCTACAATCATTCTTGCAGCACATCACTACTATGAGGCTCCACTTTTCTTGATGTGTTTTTTTGCTCAGTAATATTTGTGATTAGCCAATGATTCAAATAGGCCTGGATATTAGTGGCCGAATGATCTTCCTGGACCTTATGCGCTGCACATTTCGTATACAATGAGCACTACATTTGGTCCAGAGGGATCATTCGTGCCGCAAGGTCAGCATTGTATGATGCGTTTGAGTTTGTTGCTAAATGTTTTCTTGCCCTTGAACTATGCTAAGACTTCTTCACTTGTGTACATGCTGCGTCTAGGAGTGCCTGTGGAGGTACCTGATGAGGGTTCGAGCAGGAAGCGTATTGGACGGCCACCTTCAGTAGGCCACTTCCACGAGGGCATGAACCCTATGCACTTCTGCAAGATCCTCATGGTGCCTGGGATCGGAGTGCTGCCACTCCCGGACGGCTTCAGGCCTTATCTAGGCCTGGTGCCGGGGAAGATGATCATCAAGATCACCACTGGCTGCCAGTGGGAGATGAGCGTCAAGGAGGTGAGCGGCAAGGCCGTCTTGGAAGCTGGCTGGCCAGAATTCGCGGTCGCCCACAACCTCAAGATCGGCTACCTCCTGTTCTTCAAGAAGCTCACCGCAAGGGAGTACAGGGTGGTCGTCTTCGACTACTCGTGCTGTGAGGTTGTCGGCAGGTGCCCGGAACACCCTCGCAGCATGAGGAGGCTTCAGGCGGCCGAGGAGGAGGAGTGATCGTACCGCTGGTTAATGCTAATCTATGTTATGCTGCCCAGTGATTGGGTTTATAACTCGTACTGCTGGTCCGATGTGAACTTACCTACTGGTCTATGTGAACTATCGTAAGTCTACCCTATCTAGTTCTGCTGTTGCTAGTGTTCTTGTGCTGTTGCTAGTGTTCTTGTGTTGTTGCTTGTGTTCTTGTGTTGTTGCTTGTGTTCTTGTGTTGTTCGTCCTGATCTTGCTGATGTTCTTCATGTTCTTCCTGATGTTGCTATGGTATCCTCACCACTGGGAGGAAGAGGTTACCATAGCGCATCAAAGGTTGGCAACCAATCAACCGGTCGAGTTTCTCTCCCGGGCCAGCGCTGCCAACCAATCAACCGGTCGAGTTTCTCTCCCGGGCCTTGGAATTGTCGTCGTGGGCTACCAAACGAAACGACCAAGTTGGTTTTTACATCGCATGGTGCGACCCATATCTGGATATTCTTACTATTGTCCGACGATTATCATATGAATGCTCGTAACCTTTTAGAGCATCGGACATATCTGGATATACATATCATGGTATACAAGATTGACAAGATCATTCTTGCGGTTTCACTCATCAAGTGTCAAAACAGTTGATTCTTGCTTCAACCTCTTCCATGCAACAAGAACCGTTCTTATTGTTTCCATATTGAACAACTTCAATATTTCATCTATGTACTATGGAAAAACTATATTAAAGCCTCAATCTATCTGCATAGACATTGATGCTTAATATTCTGGTTTAACCTACGTCTTTCATCGAAAATCAGATTTTAATGAAAACTTAACAATATCAAGAAAAACACATAATTTCCAATGAATGATATGTCATCTACATAAAGTATTAGAAATATGTCTTGGCGCTTCCACTTACTTTCTTGTAAATACAAGCGTCTTCAAATATCTTGATGAAATTAAACTCTTTAACATTTTCATCATTGAAGATTCTAACTCCGTTATGCATACTTCACCATTGAAGTTTGCATACATATCTAGTAACCTTTGAATGAACAAAACCCATTGGGTCGTGTCAGGTACACGTCCTTGGTGTGCATTCCGGTAGAGGAACGTTGTTTTGTTTATTAAACAATCATATCTCAATATGTAATTATTGCTAGAATAATCCATATAACAAAGTCAGGGCCCATCACTGCTTCTTTGTATATTGTTGGGTACTATTATCTAATAATATCTCGTCCTCAAATCTTGCTATTTGATGACGACCAACTTGGTTAAATAGGAACTTCGATGTCGTGACTACAACACATTGTAGACGCGTGAGCCATGAATGCAGTTGCCGCTTCCAGAACATTTTCCGGTGTTGCGCTACTCTGATCATCTTGCTCAGATTCAATAACCTCATCAAGTTCTATTTTTCTCCCACTTAAACCTTTCGCGAGAAAACTCCTTCATAAGAAATTCATTCCTTAGCGACAATCACTGTGTGTTTGGGTTCATAGTAGAAGGAATGCCCATCGACACTCTATGGGATAACCTACAAAGACTTACTAATCCGATTTTGGTTGTAAACATTTTACACATATGCCTTGCATACCAAAATTCAAGAAAGGACAACTATAACTCGTATGGTGTCATTTCAACGGATTATGATGGCACTCTATTCAGTGAAAAGCGGTAGTCTCTAAAGCATAATCCACAAATTATATTGGCAGTTTTATTTCATCATTGATCTAACCATGTCAAACAATGTTTGATTACATCCATCGAAAACTCCATACACCTATGGTGTTTATCACGATGCAAGTTTGTGGAACAATTCCTCTAACTCTTAGATGTTTGCTAAACTTGTAACTTAAATATTCTTCTTTATGATCCAATCATAAAAACTTGAATTTTCTTGTTACAATAATTTCCACTACATAAATTGAAAAATTTCAATTATTTCATACTTCTATCTCATCAAGTAGATATACCATACATCTATTCGAGTCATTGATGAAATAGAAAATACACCATGATCACCTTCACACCATGAACTACATACATCATCATGTACGATCTCCATGGTAGTCGATTGTTATGTCCATGGCCCATGAACAGAGTTTAATCATCTTTAGGAAAAGTCTCACAAGCGTCAATCAATTCAAAATCAAATGACTCGAAAGTCCTTCAATATGGAATTTCTTTCATGTTTTAATTTCCAATATGACTCAAACGGTGGTGTCATATATAAGTGAAATTCGTTTTGTCTTGCGACCTTTAGCATCAGTGTTATAGATGTCTATTTCACCAACAAGATAATAATAATCTATCCATCGATTATGGAAGACGGTAATAATTTGAACAACCATTGTTCTCATAATACCAGAACAAGATAACAATTATTAAGTTCTTAACAAATCTTGAAGGCTAAGTTTGATGCCGACGAAAAACACAATAACACTTTTATTTGTTCTCGACACGCATCATTACCACATTCTTTTGCTGGTTATTTAGGCCATTGTAGTTCTTGTATTGTTTTGCTTTGTATGATATTTCATACCAACAATCCAGTATCGAATACACAAGAATTACATTGTTAACGAGCAAAGAATAAATTTATAACATGTATATCATTTATATACCTGAGCTGAACATTTCCAGTCTTTTCCTTTTCTACCAAATATTATGCAGATCCTATTTAGCATTTCCTCTCCATTAGAAGAATCTATCAATATCAATAGTGGCGTCAATCATTTGACACAGAGTCCAAAGCACATTTAGTCAAATACTAATAGCTCTAGATTTTGCACTTTTGAGGTGGATCACCATCATCATATGATTGGTATTCTTCTGGATTCCATTCTTTAGTATTCTTTTGGTATAGCAAAACAATTTGCCGATACCTTTTCATTCATCCTATCATGTCAACTTTCATGATCAAACTACTATAGCTCATAAGGATGAATGCAAGTATAATATTAGTTTCCCAATCCTTTTGGGTGATCGGGACGCCCAGCGCCTTCAATCTTCGCATATATTCATACAATATGAGCATATATTCTTTTACTAAATTATACTTCATCATTTTGCAAACAATCAAAGTTTTAGATATCAAATATCTTTCACTTCTTGTTTGTTTCTGAAATAATTCTTTCAGCTCGATGATCACTTTGATTCTCAAACAATTTTGAAGATCAATTTCTCATAGAGGCAAACATGATCTTAGATGCTAAACTTGAATCATTGCTCTTAGACTAATACAACTTATTAAATCGCATGGAGCAAGTGGGGTTTGCTAAAATTGCGATAGAAATTAATCTTTAGTCTTGACATTCTAACTAAACGGTACTAGTCTGTAAAGTGATTATCCAGAATTCTATAGTTCTTTTAACTCAATTAAAACTAAGTGTCGGTGGAAAACGGTTGCCAAAGACTACAACGACTTATGCAAATACACTAAGATTTAGTTCATGATAATTAGTTCAAGTTAATCAAATTACTAATGAACTCCCACTAAATTCAACATCCCTCGAAGTTGTTTAGTGAAATATGATCCAAATTCACTACACCAAGACCGATCATCACGTAAATGGTGTAGCTTTAATGGTGAACATCAATATGTTGATCATATCATCCATATGATTCATGCTTGACCTTTCGGTCCGTGTGTTCCGAGGCCATGTCTGTACATGCTAGGCTCGTCAAGTTTAACCCAAGTATTTTCGCATGTGTAAATCTGGCTTACAGCCGTTGTATGTGAACATAGAGTTTATAGCACCCGATCATCACGTGATGCTTCAAAACGACGATCTTTCACAACGGTGTATACGAGGGGAGAACATATTTTATCTTGAAATTAAGTGTGAGGGATCATCTTATAATGCTACCGTCGCGATCAAAGCAAAATAAGATGCATAAAGGATAAACATCACATGCATATACAATATGTGACATGGTATAGCCAATCTTCGCGCATTGATCTCCATCTCGTGTGCGCCGGCATGATCTACATCACTCCACCATGATTGTCTCCACCACGAATAGCAACTATGACTATTGCTAACTACTTAGCGATAAAGTAAAGCTATTACATAGCGTATAAAAAGTTGACACACAGGTCATACAAAATTATAAAGACAATCATATGGCTCCTGCCGGTTGTGAACTCAACGATATGCAAGTCGTGAAACATTACAAAACATGATCATCGCATACATCACATATATCATACACATCACATCTTGTGGCAATACCATATCACAAACACTCCCTGCAAAAATAAGTTAGACGCCTCTAATTTGTTAATTGCATGTTTTACGTGACTTATGGGAGCTACGCTTAAGAACGGTTCTTACCTACGTAAAGCCACAACGGTGATATTATGATTGCCAACATCCATTGTAAATCCCATGATAACTATAGTGAGAGAAACTGGCATCCACCAGCCGCATATGTGGAACGTGCCACACGTCAAGTGCGGAGCCGGTCTCGCGAACGAGGTCGCGTAAGGTTGGCCTGGACCGCTTCGAACTCACTATACCACGCTATAAGAAGTACATAAAATAGAGGTTTGCAACAAAAAACATCAACGCCCGCAACAAGCATGTTATGTTTTACTCGTGTAAAACATCTACGCATAGATCTGGCTCTGATATCACTGAAGGGTTTTGGAGGATAGAAAACAAAAAAAATCCTACGAAGACGAACAAGAACAAGCCAAGATCTGGTCTACGAGATGCAAAACAATAAGCGAGAGACATTAGATCTACATACCCTTGTAGATCGCATAGAGGAAACATTCAAATGAACATGGTTGGCGTAGTCGTACTAGCGTCTCCTCCTCGCGATCTGATCTGATCCAAGCGCCACAACGGGTGACGCCTCCGAGCGTTGCACACGTACAGCGCAACGACGACTCCTCCTCCTCGATCCAGCAAGGTGCGGTGGAGTGGTAGATGGGATCAGCAGCACGACGACGTGGTGCTTATGGTGGAGAGTATCTGCGGTCAGGGCTTCGCCTACGCGCACGAGATGGAAGAAGATAGGCAAAGATCTAATCAAACTAGGGCAAAAAAATACTACAAAAGTCAGAGACGGCGCCGGCTGAAACAGTTTTGAGTATTAGGTCTAATCCAAAACACCCGGATCGATCTAGTTCTTTTAAATGCGCGGCGCGATGCAACTTGCAAGCCAAGCTAAGACTTGCGTGGCGGATCTGGTTGCCCCGCGTGCAAGCAAATCGATCTTGATCGATTGCTAGCTCGTGGATGCCCGGCCTGGTGCGTGCGTGCACGGCCAAGTGGCCCATGTGCTGGCCGCACTTTGCTTTTTTATTTTCTTTCTCTTTTTGCCTTTTCCTTTTTTTCAGCTTTGTCTAGATCGAGCTACTAAATAGGCCTATTAGCAAAACTTTGTATGGACTACATTTAGCCCTTATTTATTTCCAATAAATAAATATATGTATTAACATTTATTAATTCAATTAATTAATAAACCATTAATCATCTTCCCGGAACAATTCTGTAACTCTCCGAAACAATTTTCATAAATCCCGAAACTACCCTAGCGTCGATGAGCGTTAAGTGTGTGACCCTACGGGTTCGAGAATGTGCGGATATGATCACCATCAATAATCAATAGAGGGATCTGGAAATCCATATTGACTCCCACATATTCAACGAAGATCATTATCGGTGAACCACGATGTCAGGATTCAATTAATCACGTATACAAATTCCTTTGTCTCGCGATATTTTACTTGTCCGAGATTCGATCGTCGGCATCACCATACCTAGTTCAATCTCGTTCACAACAAGTACTCTTTACTCGTTCCGCAATCCAATATCACCTTGTGATTAAACTCATTAATCACGTGTTTGCAAACGGTGTATGATATTAATTACCGAGTGGGTCCGGAGTATATCTCTCCGACATGGGAGGGACAAATCCCATCTCGATACATGCAACCCAACAAGTACTTTCCGATTACCTGAGAGACACCTTTATGAACACCCTCTCATAGGATGACGTTTGATGACCTCAAAGCTCTCTTCCGGTACCAGAGAGTGGCATTATCTCATGGTCTAAGGAACAGGATACTGACATAGGATAAGCTAAGCAATTGTGAACACAATAACATGATCTAATTGCTGTGCTTAATTTGGGTCTGTCCATCACATCATTCTCCTAATGACATGACCTCATTATTAATCGACAACTCATATCCATGGTTAAGAAACCTTAACCATCATTAATCAATGAGCTAGTCTAGTAGAGGCATACTAGGGACACAATGTTGTTCATAAACCACATAAGTATTAATGTTTACGCTTAATACAATTCTAGCATGGAATATAAACATTATCATGAACAAGAAATATGATAATATTATTATTATTATTGCCTCTAGGGCATATTTCCTTCACTTCGTGTTCTTCCTGATGTTGCTATGGTATCCTCACCACTGGGAGGAAGAGGTTACCATAGCGCATCAAAGGTTGGCAACCAATCAATCGGTCGAGTTTCTCTCCCGGGTCAGCGCTGCCAACCAATCAACCGGTCGAGTTTCTCTCCCGGGCCTTGGAATTGTCGTCGTGGGCTACCAAACAAAACGACCAAGTTGGTTTTTGCATCGCATGGTGCGACCTAGGCCCCCCAGCGCCTGCGCCCAGGGAGCCCAAAAAGGCCTGCAGGCTACCAATCGCGCCCTTAACGACTTGTCGTGTACATTTTGTGGCGCTAATGAAAAATTTTCATACTTTCTCTATCCTAAATTAATTATTTTAACTTTGTCTGTATTCACATATATCTATACATTAAATTCCTCTGCATATATAAGTATTTAGATAAAGTTGAGACACTAATTTAGAATATAGGTGAATATGGACTTTTGGTGGATTTTAATTCATGGGAGTCTTTTACTCGAACTCGAAGTCCTTTGAATCATAGGACCGGAACACCGCATTCCTATGCAATCTATCTATTTCGATGTATGTCTACTTCTCTCATCAATTAAATTCTTGTGTTTTCTTCCCGTGCACCATCTAAAGACACATCTCATAAAATCCGTTGTTTTGGAATCCTCTAGGAATTCACCACACATGGCATTCCAATCCTGCATTTCATGTTCCTACATCTCTAAATTTGTGCGATCGAAAGAGGCCCTTAACTTCAGAAGTGTCCTATCTTCAAGGAAACAGACTCAACACATTGTCAAGCTGCCCACCGATGGCATAAGAGGATGGCCTCCTCCCCAGTGTGGTTGTGACAACATGCGGCATGCCAATCATGGAATTTTGTCTCCTGATCACTGACGATCATGAATCCACTTACAAGATCATCATCATATATGGGCATGTCACCAAGAATAGAAATAGAGCTACAATGACAAATGATTGGTGCTTTGGCAATTTTAATAAAATTTAGCTCCTCAGGGTGAGAACATCAAGAATGCCAATAGAAGCAGGCTCAACCATTTTTGGACCACTCTCAATTTTTGCGAGCTTAGACAGATTCATATGCAAAGTAGGCATTTTTGCTTGAGGAGTGGATAACCCGACCATGTCCAAACTTATGTTTGTTTCTCAACCCATTGATGGGAAACTCTCATGTAGTTCACATACTCTCATTTGTCTCCGATCATCTAGGCCTACGTCATCCGAGGACCTATAGTTTTGAGAAATTTTTGGGGCTAGGTTGCCGGGATCATTCAAGCGACACAGAATGAGCAATCAATGCATTACGAACCTTGCCAAACTCACTTCCATAAGCTAAAAGTAACATGACTAAGGCTTAGGTGATGGAGTCAAGGTTTCTTCTCCAATGCAAAGATGCACCTCCCCGTTATCATGATCATTAGGTCATGACTGGAAAGGAGGCTTGCTAGCCTCCCTGTGATCCCAGAATATGCACAGTGTGCGCTTTCTAAATTTTGATGAGGGGAGATTTGGAGCACTTCAAGGATCCATATATGGTCTTTGGATTGTTTATTACAAGGCATTAGTGAATAATTATTTTGTGCAATATTTGCATGTTTTAGTTCTCTATGATTAGTTATACACTATAGCATCTTATTAATCATCGATAGTGCAAGACACAGAAGCGAGGTGCTCCAATGATTCTGGGCATGTGCTGCAAATATTGCTTGAATGCTGCAAATGTTTTCGTGGACAAGTGAGTTGTCCTCCCTTGCTGCAAACAAGTGCTGATTTTTTATGTGGATTTACTACGAGGTTTAGGGATTTGCTGCGGTGGCAGAGATTTGCTGCATACTCATATTTTTTGTTGCATTGGTGGTTTTGAAAAGTTGTGATTTTTTTGTATCTTTTTAACCCACTGCAAAGAAAAATGCTGCAACGATACTATACCAGCACAATTTTTTTCCTACACAAATAAGGGTGATTGAATAACGACATTTCTTATTTTAGTGATATCCAACAGTGGGGGAGGCATAGGATAGATTCCCCGAGACACTCAACATGGCACCTATGGGAGATTGGAGTGTATTTTGGTTGTTTCGGTCCTAAGGAGTTGTTATCCTAGTATAACTATTTCTCTCTTAATTAATATTGCCTCTATTAATATAAGATAGTTTGGTAGGCTATTTTAGTCAACTAAAACATCTTATCTGTTCTAATCAGTAGTGGCGAATCAAATATGAGGTCTGATGGTAGTTTGGCAATGCTAGTTTGTATGAGTAGTTTCTTACAAGCAGTTATAATTATACAATCTTTAATACAACTGGACCGCGGATCACGATCTCTTCAAGGAGTTATAATTATACGGTCTTTCTTACAAACAGTTATAATTATACAAACTTTAATACAAGTGTCCTGCCCTAGACCACGGATCTTGGACTGTTGGTCACTCGACGATGGTTTGCCTGCAGGTTCTGGTGGGGATGATGATGGTAGGCGCGGTGTGGACCTGCATGAGTATGTCGGCTGCGCGCATGGCATTGCAGCACGACAGTGGGACTAGTCAGGCCTATGCGGCCTGGCAGGCCGTAACTGGTGCGTCCGGTCGGCGTTCGCTTTAGGTGGTGGAGGATTGCAGATCTCCTCCCAATGACTGTGGCGCGATCAAAGGCTGGATATTGGCTTGTGTTCCCAGATCTGGCTGTCGATGGCTATGGAGTGCGACCGATGGTTGTCCTTGTGCCACCTGACTACTACACTTCTGCCGCTCAGGATAGTTTGTTGTCGGCCTAGCTTGTATGATCTGTTGGTCCAAATGTGAGCGGTCTATCGAACCCTGGTCCGGAGCTCATGGACGTCGGGGCGGCGGCCCTAGAAGGTGGACTGCTTGGGTGTCTCTACAACCAACCATGTGGTAGTTGTGGTTCGTCTGGATGGCTAGGAGCGGGCGGTAGGGGATCCTGGTGTTGGCGATGCCTCAGCGCTGGCAGCTCTTAGATCGCTATATAGAGTTTTGACTCGGGGTAGCAGGCGGCTCGAGATCTCACAAGTGGTCTGAAGGTTTTTCTGAGCAATAGTTCAGCATTTCGGCGCCAGTTGCATTAATGCATGCGGGTGTTGTAACCCTCTTAGGGGCGTCGCTATGGGTACCATCTCCGCACTTCAGCATGTTGTTTACAGTGCATATTAAGGTGTTTAGGATGATAGAGAAATTTTTGCACCGTAAAATTGGTTTAAGGTGCACTATACTACTTTTAATGGTGCATGTTTATGGGATCTCTGGTGTTATTAATTTAACACAAGGCTACGACATTTAGTTAAAAAATGTTTACGAGATCTGCTAAAGATGCTCTAACAAAGATCCATGTGAGTTCCAACGGGATACTTCTTGATCTGGAGTCAAATGCTGAGCTATGAACCCAGTTGTTGGGTTCTTTTTTCGTGTATTAAAAACATTTTGGATATCTTGCTCAATGTATAATGGTACAAGATCATAATGCAGAGTAATGAAACTGCAAATTGAGAAGAGAAATTATCAACGTACCACAGGAAAGCAGAACAATCAGAGCATCCACTGCAGGCCTCTTCCCCCTGCCGGCTCCATTCGGCAGCATTTTAGGACACGAGAAAGCGTAGTTGATAGTTGGCAGAAACACGCCATCAAACAAGGACGCGTCTACGCAGTGCCCGGTTACCGGTTAGGCTTAGCCGGTGCCCCCCTGTCCTGACAAGAATCTTTCCGAAAATAGAAAGTGGGCCCTACCGGCGAAAGCGACAGGTACCAGAAAAAGGAAACCCGGGTCGCTTTTTCCAGCCACGCGATACAGTCCAAAACGAAAACAGCTCAAGCCCCCACGAAACAGGTCGAGCCCCACGCCCAGGATGTACAAAAACAGGTGTTGCCTGTAAAAGGACACAAGCAGATCCCATTGAAAACCCTATCTGGTCCTCTCCCCAATCATCGTCTTCTTCCTCTGCCCCCTCTTCCCTTCCTCTGGTGAAACCTCCATGGCGGCTGAAGCTTTTTAAGAAGTAACAGGAATCAAAACTTCCTTTGGAGAGGGAAGACTATCATCAAATTTACATCCACATCAGGCTGGCGTGCAGCAGAAAAGCACAACCAGGAAAACAAAAAAGGTACTAGAAGATTCAACTACTCTACATAGCAATGCAGCAGGCTTTCAACCCCCTCCCCCCTGCATCTGCAGATCTATATTGCTGCATATACTAGGATCCACCTGTTTGCATCAGAGTATTATGTACATCTAGATTACTTGGTCATACAGCAAAGTTATCTAGAGATCAAAACATGAGAAGAAAAAAGCAACAGATTTTGCAGTAGTAAATCATGTATGCTATGAAAATCACCATGCCACAGCAGGGGCACTACATATTGAAGACATGGATTAGTTGTAGAAAGTAACTCCATCATTTTTGGTTATCAGCAAAAAGAACACAAAAGTGGGCATGTGTGGTGTGGAACTTTGAACTGCTTCTCTTGCAGATAGGAAGTTCCAGCATGATGATTATCAGCAAAAAGAATGCAAAAAAAGCAGGAACTTTAAACTGCTTCTCTTGCAGATAGGAAGTTCTGTACATCATCTTGTAGATATTAAAAGCTCCCAAAAACATCATGTTGGTCTCGGTTGATCTGTAGAAGTAGACAAAAAGCAGGAATTTAGAAACTGATGTAGTATATTGCTTTGGGGCTAAACTATTAGCATGCAACGATTAAAACCCATGAAAAAACTCTAAACTCCGACCTAAATGCAGGGATGGATTTCAGGTTTGACCTAAATGCTCCAGCCCATGAGGAAGAAGCTATTCAGCAACCTATGGAGGATGTAGCTAGAGACAGTAATCAAGGGACAGAGGATCCTACTGCCTCTGTGAACAAATCAGGGCCATCTGTAGAGTCTGCAGGTATTTTCACAGGGGATACGCTCTCAAGTGATGATTCCGGTGGAGAAGACGAAGTTCAGTCAACACCCAGCTTAACTCCCATTGAAAAACCACACCCTGACATGCTATTTGATTCCTGGGAGGATGCTAAGTTCTTCTACAACCGGTATGCTAAGCATGTAGGTTTCTCCATCAAGGCTAGTACCTCAAGATGCTCTACAGTGGATAAACAGAAAGATAAATGCCTGTTTGTGTGTAACAAGAGTGGTAAGAATGATGACATCAACAAACAGGAAGTTCCACCTGTGAGGCAGCGTATCCGTGCAATAACAAAGAAGACGGACTGCAAAGCATGCCTTAGAGTGAAGCGCAGGGGTACAAAGTGGCGTGTCACAATGTTCATTGAGGACCACAATCATCCTTGCATTAAGAAGTTCTCGCTGAAAAGATTTCTAAGGTCTCACAAAGGAATTCCGAAAGAAGAGAGGGAGTTTGTGAAGCTACTCCACAAGGTGAACCTATCAGCTGGGCGTGTGATGTCAATCATGGCAGAATTGTATGGAAACCTTGGAAATGTTCCATTTGACAGGAAGGATGTCACCAATTTCATGGCTACACTTGACAGTGCTGGACAGAACAATCAAGACATGTCGCTTTTGCTAGCAGAGATGGAGAAACTGAAGAAAGATGATCCACAGTTCATATGCAAACTAGATGTAGATCATGACAAGAGGGTAAAACGGATCTTTTGGGCAGATGGGGCAGCGAGGGAAGCTTACAAGAACTACAGCGATTGCTTGTCTTTTGACACTACATACATGACAAACATGTATAATATGCCGTTTGCGCCGTTCATTGGCATCAACCGTTATGGACAATCTATACAGCTAGGGTGCGGGTTTCTTCGGAATGAACAAATAGCTGACTTTGTTTGGCTTTTCGAAGCATTCCTTGATGTCATGGATGGTGTGCAGCCAACCAATTTCATAACAGACCAATGTGCTGCCATGAGAAGTGCCATTTTGACAACGTTTCCGGATACTTGTCACAGAAACTGTAGATGGCACATAATGCAAAATGCACAGGCTGTGTTGGGTAATTTCATGGCAAAAAATGAACCTCTGAGGAAGGAGTTCAATGAGATAATTGACTATAGCATGACGATTGAGGAGTTTGAAACAAGATGGGCAGAGATGATGTTGAAGTACAATGTAGGGGACAACACACATTTGCAGGATTTGTATGACATGAGGGAAACTTTTGTGCCAGCCTACTTCAGTGATAGATTTTTTCCATTCTTACAAACTACAGCGCGTAGTGAAGGTTTTAATGCAGTCCTCAAAAAGTATGTTAGTCCTCACAACAGTCTGTTGCACTTCTTCCAGCAGTACATAAAGTTACAAGAGAAGATAGAAGTAGCAGAAGACTCGAATGAATTTCAGATGGAAGATAAGGTCCTACGGATGTGGGGAGATTATCCTATGGAGAAGCAAGCTTTAGAAGTGTACACACGGCCTATTTACTTGCGTTTCCGGGCTGAGCTTCGCAAACTAACATCCTACAATGTCAACAATCTAGGAGGGCAGATGTTTCAGGTTGTTCCAATTGCTGGTTCTGTTTTTGGTTATGGCAAGAGGAGCTACCTAGTTCATGTTGACATGAATGACCCTATTTATACATGTGAGTGCTCAAAAATAAGGCGGGATGGCATTTTGTGCTGCCATGTGCTAAGGGTAATGGCACAGCTAGGGAGAGTGGATTCAATACCAGAACATTACATACTACCTAGGTGGACGATGCCTCCCGATGATATTGTGCCAGAAAAGGTTGATTTGCCTGAAGTTCCAACAGACAGAAAACTGACAAACAAGGAACGTAAACTCATCCGTTATGGGACGCTATGCAATGAGTGGACAGAGCATGCAAAAATAGCTGCTGAATCTGAGAAAGGAACGGCTCTAGCTAATAAGTACATGCGCGCTCTCGGGGATGAGTTGAAGGCAATGAAACTCTCTGAATCGGCTAAAAGGAAGGAAAAGAAAAAAACAGGGAATGCTCCAGAAAATACATCTGGGCCTGATGTAGGTGGTGATGGTGGTCAGGGTAGTAGTACTCCATATCCTGATGTGAAGGATCCTTTGCCAACTACAACTAAGGGGCGTCCAGTGGAGAAAAGGAAGAAATCTGGTCTTCATTTGAAAGCCGCGAAACCAGTGAAATGCAGTACTTGTGGTTCTATAGTACACAACTCTGCAACGTGCCCAAAGAAGATGAACCCGGGAAAAGATCAGGCAGAGATTGACTTCATCCAGAAAATGGTTTAAATGTATTTTTTAGTCTTTGTGAGTTACAAAGATGTCCATCCTCATCATGGAGCACCTATATTGTGTGAGATGTAATTTATGATGCACAATTGGAGGTTTTGAAAACATGTTCCTGCACACTATATTTCTGTGCAAAAAATCTTACAAATATATGTACATGTGATGCTCTTGATAGTTTCCATGTATAACTTACAGAAACAAAAAAACACAAAATACATTTATATCCTATATTTACCTTTCAGAACAATATTTCTTGCCAGGCAATGACGTTGTCCACCCATTGGAGCCACTTTAGAGTCAATTGCTTCCTGATAATGGGTAGGTCTTGAGGGTTGATTACGTTGAACATCTTCCTTCCCGTCCACAGTTCAATAAACTTGAGCATGAAGAAACCACAGTCGTCCCTAGGATGGTACATGTAGTTTAAAATTAGAAAAATCGGGGGGTAAAAGAATGCAGACATGCCTGGATGTACAAAAAACAAACAATGCATTTTTGAACTCACAATGTATCCTGCTTTGCAGTGGTGACGTGTTCAGTCTGCCATCTCTCAATGTTTACATTTGACTCCCCAAAGTTTGCCCTCCACATGCCTTTTATTGATCCAATTATTGACCTGACATCTTTCATTAATCCCTTGTTTCCCTTAGATCTCATTGAATCCATCACCTCAAACCTCTCGGCCTTTAGATTCAACACAATCAGATAGTAGTGACCTATGAATTCTTTAATATCAGGGGTCAAGTCTTGTAGTATAGGGAACAATATCTGTCAAAAAACACAAAAAAGGGAAAAAAAATGCTATTAGTTAACTCAATCAAAAAGTTACATTAGTTACATACAGAAGGTTATTAGTTACTTGTTGACAGACAGAAAAGATGTAGTTACATCAAAAAACACACCTGCTCCTTATGGTCCAGACGATTTTCTTGTGTCATTTTGAAGAGTTTCTTCACCAACCTGTCATGTGAGCAAGTCACAGCCCTCAACTTGGTCTTCATCATGAAAAGATGGAAAAAAAAGAAAGGAAAGAAAATGTGAGAACCCATAATAAAAATGTAGCATCAACCTGTAACAAAAAAAGGTAGAATGTTGTGATTTTGTAACTCACCGCCAGCCTTAATGGCATCACATGTTTCTTGTGCTTGGACATCTCAATAGAGAGCACATGTAGTGCTAATTCACAGGTGGAGTTGCTTAACCAACCTCCTGGTCTAACTGAGTCTGCTAGATCTCGCAGGTAGATGTAGAAAGAACCACAATCAATGATTTTTTCCTCATTAACTTCATCTTCCGTGTTCCCCCCATAGTTGCAAACTCTAGTGTACACTTCATGCATAAACTTTGTTGCAGTTTCCTTCTTGTCAAACTGTACAAACGGTGACTTCTGGTTTTGTGCTAGCTTAACCAATCTCGTCTTGTGTGCTTGCGGGACAGGAGTGCAGCTAGACTGACCACGCACTGTAACAATTGATTGTTCCCCCATTTGCTTGTTTTCGTATGCTGCAGCTGTAGGCATTTCAATGTTCGAATAGATTTTGTCCAATGAGTCCCCACTCTCATTGCTGGAGATTATGACATTATTGTCAATTCCTCCACTTGTTTGATCATCGAAACCAAGATCAAAAGATGGGGAGTACTCAATAAGCTCACGCCGGTGCATCTGAGTTACTGTTTCAATTGTATCCTGTGCATTATCAAACTGGGCCTTCAAATTCCTGTTCATAGCACAAGTTCCTGTTGTTTCTCCAGGTTCATTCCCATTGCTTTCATTATCTTTTGCTTGCTCTTTACCAAATCTTGATAACCTACTTGTAGTTGCAGCAACCTTGGTTACTGAGCTGCCTGGTTTCTTCGGAGACATAGACCTAGTAATAGGCCTCCTATTGACTGGACTGCATGGTTTCAATTTCTTTCCTTTGCCCGGAAGTGAGGTGTGTGCCTCGACACTTTTTCCCGCTTCGCCACGGACTTCAGAAGATACAAACTTCCTTTTCTTCCCCGGGGGAGTTACTTCAATGAGAATGTCAGCACTGATTGACTTACGTTGTTGAGGCTCATCGTTCTTGTGCTCTTCAGAGTGTACATGGACTCCTGGTTGTTCCCTGTCCACCCCTTCCTCTACGAGCAGATGAGCATTATCCTCTGTACTCAAGGTTTTGGACCCAGTTCCATAAATATGCAACAGCTTGAGTGCGTCAGGAGTGACATCTGCTGTATGTGTGATGTCCAAGCTTCCAGTTTGCTTGGGTTGTTCACCAGCCTGCTCTCCATCTAGGTGGCCACTGTTTTCTGTAACTGGGCTAGGCAAATCAGCAACATAATCGATATTGATACCCTTTTCAGTGCCTTTAACAACAACATTTGGATCTGTTACTTCTACATTCCCTTTCACTGCCCCTTTCACTGCAACCTCTGCTGTAGGATTGACGTCCAAACTAGCAGTTGGCTTGGGTTGTTCACCGAGCTGCCCACCATTTTCTGCAACTGGACTAGTCAAGTCAGCAACATCGTTGATACGCTTTTCAGTGCCTTTAACAACATCGTTTGCCTCTGTTTCTACGCTATCATTTGTTACTGCAACTTTCACTTGTTCCTTTCCTGGGTCTTGATGCCCTACTTGCTGTTTCCTTTTCTTCAAAGCTTCCGTTGGACGCCGTGCAACTCTTTTTCTCTTACTTTTTTCAACTTGCTCAGCTTCTTCTGTATGTCCCTGTTCTGATGATTTCCCTATCTCATCTGATGGTACCAAATTTTTGATGAAACTAGCAAGTCCTCCTTCAAATGCTCTGCACATTTCAATGACAGCGGGCCTGTACTTCTCCATGTCCTGAACAAGACAGCAATAATTGTTTTTTGTACATGTGGAAAAAATGGTAATTGAAAATAGATGTAGAAATGAACAATATAAAACGATAGAAACGAACACTAGCAGAAGTAAATTATACATGTGTTATAGCCTAAAAAAATCATAGCTTACAGTTACCTAAATATCCGGGTGACCACCTTAATATTACAAATAATAAATAAGAAGGTAGCAGGATAGGCGAAAAGATTATGATAAAATGACTAAAAATTAGATGAGAACATAGTTTTATACGTCGCGTGACTATATTTAACTACTATAAGATGTATAAATTTTGTAAAATGTACACCTCGTTGAGCCAAAAACATAAAAACTTAATGTACACATAAAAATATACATCTGATGCATCGTTTAAAAAATGTACATCAGACTACTAATCAGTAGCTTCCCATGTAGAAATGAACAAAAATATGAAGAAAACAAATACAATCGGACACTTGCAGAACTAATTACCTGGTCTTTTTGACTGCCAGTAAGGTGTTTTCTGATAAACATGTCGACCTTTGAAGGTTCTGTGATGAATAATGAACAATTCATCCTGAAACATGGCTTCAGCTGTTGACCAGAAAATGAGAAACCTATGTTAACACGGTTAAAAAACAGAAAAAATAGATGTACAGAGAAAAAGATATAGAATGAATAAAAAACAAACGTTACCTGCAATGCACCAAAACAGCCATTGATGTCTGTGTCTAAATCAGCTACATGGCTAATCATTTGGTTAGTCCACACAGAGCATCGAGTCCCATCTATCGGCACAGTTACTGCATCTGTTTCCAATGAATCAACATAGAGGACCTGCATAGGGATGAAAAAACACCGTCCATTATTACTAATTACTGAAAAAAAGATAAAGTAAACAATGAAGTAACCAAAATAAGTGTTGTTCACCATGTAAAGGATAAAAAAAAGAAAAAGAGAACCAAAAAATTCACCATGAGATATGGCATGCAAGCCTTGAACCAATTCTTCGTGTCCTTTGCATTTGCAGTATGAATCATCATGTCAATAATGAACCTGGCCCAGTTGTAACTTCTGATAGCTTCTGTGTTGAGAACAGGAGGGTAACACTTTGGGCTGACCCGGACTGCCGTTGTTGGAGCAAACAAAGAGTGTGATGTATATCACAAACTTCCTTAGATACGCATCATCTGCGGGATACTCCGGTCCCAGCTCCTTCTCAAGAGTAGCTATAGTAGGCTGCACCCCATCAGTGATCCCCATCATCTGTAAGATCAGACTAGTCGCATCGACATCCTGCTTATATGGCACAGCAGTATTCCCCATTGGAACACCCATAACCTTGACAACGGATTCAGTCGTGACTGGTATCCTACCCATGTCCCCAAAATCCAGTACACAGTTGACAGGGTCAAAATTGTCCATGAGAAAGAGGCACAATTCAGGGATAAGCTTTGAACATTTCATCTGGATAATGTCTCCAAAATCATGTCTCGCTATAAGGTCCTTTTGTGGAGGAGTCATGGCCCTGCAAACCCTGACAACTTTCATGGGAGACGACCGGTTGAAAAGATAACCCTGCTATATATACAGAATGAGAATACATTTCAGTCAGAAAAAAATACAGAAAACAAATAGAGGAAAAAATACATGCATAAACATCTTGAGATCCAAAATGCAAAATAACAACCCATTACTAAATCCTTGTTTGGACGCGTCTACGCAGTGCCCGGTTACATGATTTACTACTGCAAAATAACAACCCATTAGTTACAGTCCTTGTTTGGACGCGTCTACGCAGTGCCCGGTTACCGGTTAGGCTTAGCCGGTGCCCCCCTGTCCTGACAAGAATCTTTCCGAAAATAGAAAGTGGGCCCTACCGGCGAAAGCGACAGGTACCAGAAAAAGGAAACCCGGGTCGCTTTTTCCAGCCACGCGATACAGTCCAAAACGAAAACAGCTCAAGCCCCACGAAACAGGTCGAGCCCCACGCCCAGGATGTACAAAAACAGGTGTTGTCTGTAAAAGGACACAAGCAGATCCCATTGAAAACCCTATCTGGTCCTCTCCCCAATCATCGTCTTCTTCCTCTGCCCCCTCTTCCCTTCCTCTGGTGAAACCTCCATGGCGGCTGAAGCTTTTTAAGAAGTAACAGGAATCAAAACTTCCTTTGGAGAGGGAAGACTATCATCAAATTTACATCCACATCAGGCTGGCGTGCAGCAGAAAAGCACAACCAGGAAAACAAAAAAGGTACTAGAAGATTCAACTACTCTACATAGCAATGCAGCAGGCTTTCAACCCCCTCCCCCCTGCATCTGCAGATCTATATTGCTGCATATACTAGGATCCACCTGTTTGCATCAGAGTATTATGTACATCTAGATTACTTGGTCATACAGCAAAGTTATCTAGAGATCAAAACATGAGAAGAAAAAAGCAACAGATTTTGCAGTAGTAAATCATGTATGCTATGAAAATCACCATGCCACAGCAGGGGCACTACATATTGAAGACATGGATTAGTTGTAGAAAGTAACTCCATCATTTTTGGTTATCAGCAAAAAGAACACAAAAGTGGGCATGTGTGGTGTGGAACTTTGAACTGCTTCTCTTGCAGATAGGAAGTTCCAGCATGATGATTATCAGCAAAAAGAATGCAAAAAAAGCAGGAACTTTGAACTGCTTCTCTTGCAGATAGGAAGTTCTGTACATCATCTTGTAGATATTAAAAGCTCCCAAAAACATCATGTTGGTCTCGGTTGATCTGTAGAAGTAGACAAAAAGCAGGAATTTAGAAACTGATGTAGTATATTGCTTTGGGGCTAAACTATTAGCATGCAACGATTAAAACCCATGAAAAAACTCTAAACTCTGACCTAAATGCAGGGATGGATTTCAGGTTTGACCTAAATGCTCCAGCCCATGAGGAAGAAGCTATTCAGCAACCTATGGAGGATGTAGCTAGAGACAGTAATCAAGGGACAGAGGATCCTACTGCCTCTGTGAACAAATCAGGGCCATCTGTAGAGTCTGCAGGTATTTTCACAGGGGATACGCTCTCAAGTGATGATTCCGGTGGAGAAGACGAAGTTCAGTCAACACCCATCTTAACTCCCATTGAAAAACCACACCCTGACATGCTATTTGATTCCTGGGAGGATGCTAAGTTCTTCTACAACCGGTATGCTAAGCATGTAGGTTTCTCCATCAAGGCTAGTACCTCAAGATGCTCTACAGTGGATAAACAGAAAGATAAATGCCTGTTTGTATGTAACAAGAGTGGTAAGAATGATGACATCAACAAACAGGAAGTTCCACCTGTGAGGCAGCGTATCCGTGCAATAACAAAGAAGACGGACTGCAAAGCACGCCTTAGAGTGAAGCACAGGGGTACAAAGTGGCGTGTCACAATGTTCATTGAGGACCACAATCATCCTTGCATTAAGAAGTTCTCGCTGAAAAGATTTCTAAGGTCTCACAAAGGAATTCCGAAAGAAGAGAGGGAGTTTGTGAAGCTACTCCACAAGGTGAACCTATCAGCTGGGCGTGTGATGTCAATCATGGCAGAATTGTATGGAAACCTTGGAAATGTTCCATTTGACAGGAAGGATGTCACCAATTTCATGGCTACACTTGACAGTGCTGGACAGAACAATCAAGACATGTCGCTTTTGCTAGCAGAGATGGAGAAACTGAAGAAAGATGATCCACAGTTCATATGCAAACTAGATGTAGATCATGACAAGAGGGTAAAACGGATCTTTTGGGCAGATGGGGCAGCGAGGGAAGCTTACAAGAACTACAGCGATTGCTTGTCTTTTGACACTACATACATGACAAACATGTATAATATGCCATTTGCGCCGTTCATTGGCATCAACCGTTATGGACAATCTATACAGCTAGGGTGCGGGTTTCTTCGGAATGAACAAATAGCTGACTTTGTTTGGCTTTTCGAAGCATTCCTTGATGTCATGGATGGTGTGCAGCCAACCAATTTCATAACAGACCAATGTGCTGCCATGAGAAGTGCCATTTTGACAACGTTTCCGGATACTTGTCACAGAAACTGTAGATGGCACATAATGCAAAATGCACAGGCTGTGTTGGGTAATTTCATGGCAAAAAATGAACCTCTGAGGAAGGAGTTCAATGAGATAATTGACTATAGCATGACGATTGAGGAGTTTGAAACAAGATGGGCAGAGATGATGTTGAAGTACAATGTAGGGGACAACACACATTTGCAGGATTTGTATGACATGAGGGAAACTTTTGTGCCAGCCTACTTCAGTGATAGATTTTTTCCATTCTTACAAACTACAGCGCGTAGTGAAGGTTTTAATGCAGTCCTCAAAAAGTATGTTAGTCCTCACAACAGTCTGTTGCACTTCTTCCAGCAGTACATAAAGTTACAAGAGAAGATAGAAGTAGCAGAAGACTCGAATGAATTTCAGATGGAAGATAAGGTCCTACGGATGTGGGGAGATTATCCTATGGAGAAGCAAGCTTTAGAAGTGTACACACGGCCTATTTACTTGCGTTTCCGGGCTGAGCTTCGCAAACTAACATCCTACAATGTCAACAATCTAGGAGGGCAGATGTTTCAGGTTGTTCCAATTGCTGGTTCTGTTTTTGGTTATGGCAAGAGGAGCTACCTAGTTCATGTTGACATGAATGACCCTATTTATACATGTGAGTGCTCAAAAATAAGGCGGGATGGCATTTTGTGCTGCCATGTGCTAAGGGTAATGGCACAGCTAGGGAGAGTGGATTCAATACCAGAACATTACATACTACCTAGGTGGACGATGCCTCCCGATGATATTGTGCCAGAAAAGGTTGATTTGCCTGAAGTTCCAACAGACAGAAAACTGACAAACAAGGAACGTAAACTCATCCGTTATGGGACGCTATGCAATGAGTGGACAGAGCATGCAAAAATAGCTGCTGAATCTGAGAAAGGAACGGCTCTAGCTAATAAGTACATGCGCGCTCTCGGGGATGAGTTGAAGGCAATGAAACTCTCTGAATCGGCTAAAAGGAAGGAAAAGAAAAAAACAGGGAATGCTCCAGAAAATACATCTGGGCCTGATGTAGGTGGTGATGGTGGTCAGGGCAGTAGTACTCCATATCCTGATGTGAAGGATCCTTTGCCAACTACAACTAAGGGGCGTCCAGTGGAGAAAAGGAAGAAATCTGGTCTTCATTTGAAAGCCGCGAAACCAGTGAAATGCAGTACTTGTGGTTCTACAGTACACAACTCTGCAACGTGCCCAAAGAAGATGAACCCGGGAAAAGATCAGGCAGAGATTGACTTCATCCAGAAAATGGTTTAAATGTATTTTTTAGTCTTTGTGAGTTACAAAGATGTCCATCCTCATCATGGAGCACCTATATTGTGTGAGATGTAATTTATGATGCACAATTGGAGGTTTTGAAAACATGTTCCTGCACACTATATTTCTGTGCAAAAAATCTTACAAATATATGTACATGTGATGCTCTTGATAGTTTCCATGTATAACTTACAGAAACAAAAAAACACAAAATACATTTATATCCTATATTTACCTTTCAGAACAATATTTCTTGCCAGGCAATGACGTTGTCCACCCATTGGAGCCACTTTAGAGTCAATTGCTTCCTGATAATGGGTAGGTCTTGAGGGTTGATTACGTTGAACATCTTCCTTCCCGTCCACAGTTCAATAAACTTGAGCATGAAGAAACCACAGTCGTCCCTAGGATGGTACATGTAGTTTAAAATTAGAAAAATCGGGGGGTAAAAGAATGCAGACATGCCTGGATGTACAAAAAACAAACAATGCATTTTTGAACTCACAATGTATCCTGCTTTGCAGTGGTGACGTGTTCAGTCTGCCATCTCTCAATGTTTACATTTGACTCCCCAAAGTTTGCCCTCCACATGCCTTTTATTGATCCAATTATTGACCTGACATCTTTCATTAATCCCTTGTTTCCCTTAGATCTCATTGAATCCATCACCTCAAACCTCTCGGCCTTTAGATTCAACACAATCAGATAGTAGTGACCTATGAATTCTTTAATATCAGGGGTCAAGTCTTGTAGTACAGGGAACAATATCTGTCGAAAAACACAAAAAAGGGAAAAAAATGCTATTAGTTAACTCAATCAAAAAGTTACATTAGTTACATACAGAAGGTTATTAGTTACTTGTTGACAGACAGAAAAGATGTAGTTACATCAAAAAACACACCTGCTCCTTATGGTCCAGACGATTTTCTTGTGTCATTTTGAAGAGTTTCTTCACCAACCTGTCATGTGAGCAAGTCACAGCCCTCAACTTGGTCTTCATCATGAAAAGATGGAAAAAAAGAAAGGAAAGAAAATGTGAGAACCCATAATAAAAATGTAGCATCAACCTGTAACAAAAAAAGGTAGAATGTTGTGATTTTGTAACTCACCGCCAGCCTTAATGGCATCACATGTTTCTTGTGCTTGGACATCTCAATAGAGAGCACATGTAGTGCTAATTCACAGGTGGAGTTGCTTAACCAACCTCCTGGTCTAACTGAGTCTGCTAGATCTCGCAGGTAGATGTAGAAAGAACCACAATCAATGATTTTTTCCTCATTAACTTCATCTTCCGTGTTCCCCCCATAGTTGCAAACTCTAGTGTACACTTCATGCATAAACTTCGTTGCAGTTTCCTTCTTGTCAAACTGTACAAACGGTGACTTCTGGTTTTGTGCTAGCTTAACCAATCTCGTCTTGTGTGCTTGCGGGACAGGAGTGCAGCTAGACTGACCACGCACTGTAACAATTGATTGTTCCCCCATTTGCTTGTTTTCGTATGCTGCAGCTGTAGGCATTTCAATGTTCGAATAGATTTTGTCCAATGAGTCCCCACTCTCATTGCTGGAGATTATGACATTATTGTCAATTCCTCCACTTGTTTGATCATCGAAACCAAGATCAAAAGATGGGGAGTACTCAATAAGCTCACGCCGGTGCATCTGAGTTACTGTTTCAATTGTATCCTGTGCATTATCAAACTGGGCCTTCAAATTCCTGTTCATAGCACAAGTTCCTGTTGTTTCTCCAGGTTCATTCCCATTGCTTTCATTATCTTTTGCTTGCTCTTTACCAAATCTTGATAACCTACTTGTAGTTGCAGCAACCTTGGTTACTGAGCTGCCTGGTTTCTTCGGAGACATAGACCTAGTAATAGGCCTCCTATTGACTGGACTGCATGGTTTCAATTTCTTTCCTTTGCCCGGAAGTGAGGTGTGTGCCTCGACACTTTTTCCCGCTTCGCCACGGACTTCAGAAGATACAAACTTCCTTTTCTTCCCCGGGGGAGTTACTTCAATGAGAATGTCAGCACTGATTGACTTACGTTGTTGAGGCTCATCGTTCTTGTGCTCTTCAGAGTGTACATGGACTCCTGGTTGTTCCCTGTCCACCCCTTCCTCTACGAGCAGATGAGCATTATCCTCTGTACTCAAGGTTTTGGACCCAGTTCCATAAATATGCAACAGCTTGAGTGCGTCAGGAGTGACATCTGCTGTATGTGTGATGTCCAAGCTTCCAGTTTGCTTGGGTTGTTCACCAGCCTGCTCTCCATCTAGGTGGCCACTGTTTTCTGTAACTGGGCTAGGCAAATCAGCAACATAATCGATATTGATACCCTTTTCAGTGCCTTTAACAACAACATTTGGATCTGTTACTTCTACATTCCCTTTCACTGCCCCTTTCACTGCAACCTCTGCTGTAGGATTGACGTCCAAACTAGCAGTTGGCTTGGGTTGTTCACCGAGCTGCCCACCATTTTCTGCAACTGGACTAGTCAAGTCAGCAACATCGTTGATACGCTTTTCAGTGCCTTTAACAACATCGTTTGCCTCTGTTTCTACGCTATCATTTGTTACTGCAACTTTCACTTGTTCCTTTCCTGGGTCTTGATGCCCTACTTGCTGTTTCCTTTTCTTCAAAGCTTCCGTTGGACGCCGTGCAACTCTTTTTCTCTTACTTTTTTCAACTTGCTCAGCTTCTTCTGTATGTCCCTGTTCTGATGATTTCCCTATCTCATCTGATGGTACCAAATTTTTGATGAAACTAGCAAGTACTCCTTCAAATGCTCTGCACATTTCAATGACAGCGGGCCTGTACTTCTCCATGTCCTGAACAAGACAGCAATAATTGTTTTTTGTACATGTGGAAAAAATGGTAATTGAAAATAGATGTAGAAATGAACAATATAAAACGATAGAAACGAACACTAGCAGAAGTAAATTATACATGTGTTATAGCCTAAAAAAATCATAGCTTACAGTTACCTAAATATCCGGGTGACCACCTTAATATTACAAATAATAAATAAGAAGGTAGCAGGATAGGCGAAAAGATTATGATAAAATGACTAAAAATTAGATGAGAACATAGTTTTATATGTCGCGTGATTATATTTAACTACTATAAGATGTATAAATTTTGTAAAATGTACACCTCGTTGAGCCAAAAACATAAAAACTTAATGTACACATAAAAATATACATCTGATGCATCGTTTAAAAAATGTACATCAGACTACTAATCAGTAGCTTCCCATGTAGAAATGAACAAAAATATGAAGAAAACAAATACAATCGGACACTTGCAGAACTAATTACCTGGTCTTTTTGACTGCCAGTAAGGTGTTTTCTGATAAACATGTCGACCTTTGAAGGTTCTGTGATGAATAATGAACAATTCATCCTGAAACATGGCTTCAGCTGTTGACCAGAAAATGAGAAACCTATGTTAACACGGTTAAAAAACAGAAAAAATAGATGTACAGAGAAAAAGATATAGAATGAATAAAAAACAAACGTTACCTGCAATGCACCAAAACAGCCATTGATGTCCGTGTCTAAATCAGCTACACGGCTAATCATTTGGTTAGTCCACACAGAGCATCGAGTCCCATCTATCGGCACAGTTACTGCATCTGTTTCCAATGAATCAACATAGAGGACCTGCATAGGGATGAAAAAACACCGTCCATTATTACTAATTACTGAAAAAAAGATAAAGTAAACAATGAAGTAACCAAAATAAGTGTTGTTCACCATGTAAAGGATAAAAAAAGAAAAAGAGAACCAAAAAATTCACCATGAGATATGGCATGCAAGCCTTGAACCAATTCTTCGTGTCCTTTGCATTTGCAGTATGAATCATCATGTCAATAATGAACCTGGCCCAGTTGTAACTTCTGATAGCTTCTGTGTTGAGAACAGGAGGGTAACACTTTGGGCTGACCCGGACTGCCGTTGTTGGAGCAAACAAAGAGTGTGATGTATATCACAAACTTCCTTAGATACGCATCATCTGCGGGATACTCCGGTCCCAGCTCCTTTTCAAGAGTAGCTATAGTAGGCTGCACCCCATCAGTGATCCCCATCATCTGTAAGATCAGACTAGTCGCATCGACATCCTGCTTATATGGCACAGCAGTATTCCCCATTGGAACACCCATAACCTTGACAACGGATTCAGTCGTGACTGGTATCCTACCCCTGTCCCCAAAATCCAGTACACAGTTGACAGGGTCAAAATTGTCCATGAGAAAGAGGCACAATTCATGGATAAGCTTTGAACATTTCATCTGGATAATGTCTCCAAAATCATGTCTCGCTATAAGGTCCTTTTGTGGAGGAGTCATGGCCCTGCAAACCCTGACAACTTTCATGGGAGACGACCGGTTGAAAAGATAACCCTGCTATATATACAGAATGAGAATACATTTCAGTCAGAAAAAAATACAGAAAACAAATAGAGGAAAAAATACATGCATAAACATCTTGAGATCCAAAATGCAAAATAACAACCCATTACTAAATCCTTGTTTGGACGCGTCTACGCAGTGCCCGGTTACATGATTTACTACTGCAAAATAACAACCCATTAGTTACAGTCCTTGTTTGGACGCGTCTACGCAGTGCCCGGTTACCGGTTAGGCTTAGCCGGTGCCCCCCCTGTCCTGACAAGAATCTTTCCGAAAATAGAAAGTGGGCCCTACCGGCGAAAGCGACAGGTACCAGAAAAAGGAAACCCGGGTCGCTTTTTCCAGCCACGCGATACAGTCCAAAACGAAAACAGCTCAAGCCCCACGAAACAGGTCGAGCCCCACGCCCAGGATGTACAAAAACAGGTGTTGCCTGTAAAAGGACACAAGCAGATCCCATTGAAAACCCTATCTGGTCCTCTCCCCAATCATCGTCTTCTTCCTCTGCCCCCTCTTCCCTTCCTCTGGTGAAACCTCCATGGCGGCTGAAGCTTTTTAAGAAGTAACAGGAATCAAAACTTCCTTTGGAGAGGGAAGACTATCATCAAATTTACATCCACATCAGGCTGGCGTGCAGCAGAAAAGCACAACCAGGAAAACAAAAAAGGTACTAGAAGATTCAACTACTCTACATAGCAATGCAGCAGGCTTTCAACCCCCTCCCCCCTGCATCTGCAGATCTATATTGCTGCATATACTAGGATCCACCTGTTTGCATCAGAGTATTATGTACATCTAGATTACTTGGTCATACAGCAAAGTTATCTAGAGATCAAAACATGAGAAGAAAAAAGCAACAGATTTTGCAGTAGTAAATCATGTATGCTATGAAAATCACCATGCCACAGCAGGGGCACTACATATTGAAGACATGGATTAGTTGTAGAAAGTAACTCCATCATTTTTGGTTATCAGCAAAAAGAACACAAAAGTGGGCATGTGTGGTGTGGAACTTTGAACTGCTTCTCTTGCAGATAGGAAGTTCCAGCATGATGATTATCAGCAAAAAGAATGCAAAAAAAGCAGGAACTTTGAACTGCTTCTCTTGCAGATAGGAAGTTCTGTACATCATCTTGTAGATATTAAAAGCTCCCAAAAACATCATGTTGGTCTCGGTTGATCTGTAGAAGTAGACAAAAAGCAGGAATTTAGAAACTGATGTAGTATATTGCTTTGGGGCTAAACTATTAGCATGCAACGATTAAAACCCATGAAAAAACTCTAAACTCTGACCTAAATGCAGGGATGGATTTCAGGTTTGACCTAAATGCTCCAGCCCATGAGGAAGAAGCTATTCAGCAACCTATGGAGGATGTAGCTAGAGACAGTAATCAAGGGACAGAGGATCCTACTGCCTCTGTGAACAAATCAGGGCCATCTGTAGAGTCTGCAGGTATTTTCACAGGGGATACGCTCTCAAGTGATGATTCCGGTGGAGAAGACGAAGTTCAGTCAACACCCATCTTAACTCCCATTGAAAAACCACACCCTGACATGCTATTTGATTCCTGGGAGGATGCTAAGTTCTTCTACAACCGGTATGCTAAGCATGTAGGTTTCTCCATCAAGGCTAGTACCTCAAGATGCTCTACAGTGGATAAACAGAAAGATAAATGCCTGTTTGTATGTAACAAGAGTGGTAAGAATGATGACATCAACAAACAGGAAGTTCCACCTGTGAGGCAGCGTATCCGTGCAATAACAAAGAAGACGGACTGCAAAGCACGCCTTAGAGTGAAGCACAGGGGTACAAAGTGGCGTGTCACAATGTTCATTGAGGACCACAATCATCCTTGCATTAAGAAGTTCTCGCTGAAAAGATTTCTAAGGTCTCACAAAGGAATTCCGAAAGAAGAGAGGGAGTTTGTGAAGCTACTCCACAAGGTGAACCTATCAGCTGGGCGTGTGATGTCAATCATGGCAGAATTGTATGGAAACCTTGGAAATGTTCCATTTGACAGGAAGGATGTCACCAATTTCATGGCTACACTTGACAGTGCTGGACAGAACAATCAAGACATGTCGCTTTTGCTAGCAGAGATGGAGAAACTGAAGAAAGATGATCCACAGTTCATATGCAAACTAGATGTAGATCATGACAAGAGGGTAAAACGGATCTTTTGGGCAGATGGGGCAGCGAGGGAAGCTTACAAGAACTACAGCGATTGCTTGTCTTTTGACACTACATACATGACAAACATGTATAATATGCCATTTGCGCCGTTCATTGGCATCAACCGTTATGGACAATCTATACAGCTAGGGTGCGGGTTTCTTCGGAATGAACAAATAGCTGACTTTGTTTGGCTTTTCGAAGCATTCCTTGATGTCATGGATGGTGTGCAGCCAACCAATTTCATAACAGACCAATGTGCTGCCATGAGACGTGCCATTTTGACAACGTTTCCGGATACTTGTCACAGAAACTGTAGATGGCACATAATGCAAAATGCACAGGCTGTGTTGGGTAATTTCATGGCAAAAAATGAACCTCTGAGGAAGGAGTTCAATGAGATAATTGACTATAGCATGACGATTGAGGAGTTTGAAACAAGATGGGCAGAGATGATGTTGAAGTACAATGTAGGGGACAACACACATTTGCAGGATTTGTATGACATGAGGGAAACTTTTGTGCCAGCCTACTTCAGTGATAGATTTTTTCCATTCTTACAAACTACAGCGCGTAGTGAAGGTTTTAATGCAGTCCTCAAAAAGTATGTTAGTCCTCACAACAGTCTGTTGCACTTCTTCCAGCAGTACATAAAGTTACAAGAGAAGATAGAAGTAGCAGAAGACTCGAATGAATTTCAGATGGAAGATAAGGTCCTACGGATGTGGGGAGATTATCCTATGGAGAAGCAAGCTTTAGAAGTGTACACACGGCCTATTTACTTGCGTTTCCGGGCTGAGCTTCGCAAACTAACATCCTACAATGTCAACAATCTAGGAGGGCAGATGTTTCAGGTTGTTCCAATTGCTGGTTCTGTTTTTGGTTATGGCAAGAGGAGCTACCTAGTTCATGTTGACATGAATGACCCTATTTATACATGTGAGTGCTCAAAAATAAGGCGGGATGGCATTTTGTGCTGCCATGTGCTAAGGGTAATGGCACAGCTAGGGAGAGTGGATTCAATACCAGAACATTACATACTACCTAGGTGGACGATGCCTCCCGATGATATTGTGCCAGAAAAGGTTGATTTGCCTGAAGTTCCAACAGACAGAAAACTGACAAACAAGGAACGTAAACTCATCCGTTATGGGACGCTATGCAATGAGTGGACAGAGCATGCAAAAATAGCTGCTGAATCTGAGAAAGGAACGGCTCTAGCTAATAAGTACATGCGCGCTCTCGGGGATGAGTTGAAGGCAATGAAACTCTCTGAATCGGCTAAAAGGAAGGAAAAGAAAAAAACAGGGAATGCTCCAGAAAATACATCTGGGCCTGATGTAGGTGGTGATGGTGGTCAGGGCAGTAGTACTCCATATCCTGATGTGAAGGATCCTTTGCCAACTACAACTAAGGGGCGTCCAGTGGAGAAAAGGAAGAAATCTGGTCTTCATTTGAAAGCCGCGAAACCAGTGAAATGCAGTACTTGTGGTTCTACAGTACACAACTCTGCAACGTGCCCAAAGAAGATGAACCCGGGAAAAGATCAGGCAGAGATTGACTTCATCCAGAAAATGGTTTAAATGTATTTTTTAGTCTTTGTGAGTTACAAAGATGTCCATCCTCATCATGGAGCACCTATATTGTGTGAGATGTAATTTATGATGCACAATTGGAGGTTTTGAAAACATGTTCCTGCACACTATATTTCTGTGCAAAAAATCTTACAAATATATGTACATGTGATGCTCTTGATAGTTTCCATGTATAACTTACAGAAACAAAAAAACACAAAATACATTTATATCCTATATTTACCTTTCAGAACAATATTTCTTGCCAGGCAATGACGTTGTCCACCCATTGGAGCCACTTTAGAGTCAATTGCTTCCTGATAATGGGTAGGTCTTGAGGGTTGATTACGTTGAACATCTTCCTTCCCGTCCACAGTTCAATAAACTTGAGCATGAAGAAACCACAGTCGTCCCTAGGATGGTACATGTAGTTTAAAATTAGAAAAATCGGGGGGTAAAAGAATGCAGACATGCCTGGATGTACAAAAAACAAACAATGCATTTTTGAACTCACAATGTATCCTGCTTTGCAGTGGTGACGTGTTCAGTCTGCCATCTCTCAATGTTTACATTTGACTCCCCAAAGTTTGCCCTCCACATGCCTTTTATTGATCCAATTATTGACCTGACATCTTTCATTAATCCCTTGTTTCCCTTAGATCTCATTGAATCCATCACCTCAAACCTCTCGGCCTTTAGATTCAACACAATCAGATAGTAGTGACCTATGAATTCTTTAATATCAGGGGTCAAGTCTTGTAGTACAGGGAACAATATCTGTCGAAAAACACAAAAAAGGGAAAAAAATGCTATTAGTTAACTCAATCAAAAAGTTACATTAGTTACATACAGAAGGTTATTAGTTACTTGTTGACAGACAGAAAAGATGTAGTTACATCAAAAAACACACCTGCTCCTTATGGTCCAGACGATTTTCTTGTGTCATTTTGAAGAGTTTCTTCACCAACCTGTCATGTGAGCAAGTCACAGCCCTCAACTTGGTCTTCATCATGAAAAGATGGAAAAAAAGAAAGGAAAGAAAATGTGAGAACCCATAATAAAAATGTAGCATCAACCTGTAACAAAAAAAGGTAGAATGTTGTGATTTTGTAACTCACCGCCAGCCTTAATGGCATCACATGTTTCTTGTGCTTGGACATCTCAATAGAGAGCACATGTAGTGCTAATTCACAGGTGGAGTTGCTTAACCAACCTCCTGGTCTAACTGAGTCTGCTAGATCTCGCAGGTAGATGTAGAAAGAACCACAATCAATGATTTTTTCCTCATTAACTTCATCTTCCGTGTTCCCCCCATAGTTGCAAACTCTAGTGTACACTTCATGCATAAACTTCGTTGCAGTTTCCTTCTTGTCAAACTGTACAAACGGTGACTTCTGGTTTTGTGCTAGCTTAACCAATCTCGTCTTGTGTGCTTGCGGGACAGGAGTGCAGCTAGACTGACCACGCACTGTAACAATTGATTGTTCCCCCATTTGCTTGTTTTCGTATGCTGCAGCTGTAGGCATTTCAATGTTCGAATAGATTTTGTCCAATGAGTCCCCACTCTCATTGCTGGAGATTATGACATTATTGTCAATTCCTCCACTTGTTTGATCATCGAAACCAAGATCAAAAGATGGGGAGTACTCAATAAGCTCACGCCGGTGCATCTGAGTTACTGTTTCAATTGTATCCTGTGCATTATCAAACTGGGCCTTCAAATTCCTGTTCATAGCACAAGTTCCTGTTGTTTCTCCAGGTTCATTCCCATTGCTTTCATTATCTTTTGCTTGCTCTTTACCAAATCTTGATAACCTACTTGTAGTTGCAGCAACCTTGGTTACTGAGCTGCCTGGTTTCTTCGGAGACATAGACCTAGTAATAGGCCTCCTATTGACTGGACTGCATGGTTTCAATTTCTTTCCTTTGCCCGGAAGTGAGGTGTGTGCCTCGACACTTTTTCCCGCTTCGCCACGGACTTCAGAAGATACAAACTTCCTTTTCTTCCCCGGGGGAGTTACTTCAATGAGAATGTCAGCACTGATTGACTTACGTTGTTGAGGCTCATCGTTCTTGTGCTCTTCAGAGTGTACATGGACTCCTGGTTGTTCCCTGTCCACCCCTTCCTCTACGAGCAGATGAGCATTATCCTCTGTACTCAAGGTTTTGGACCCAGTTCCATAAATATGCAACAGCTTGAGTGCGTCAGGAGTGACATCTGCTGTATGTGTGATGTCCAAGCTTCCAGTTTGCTTGGGTTGTTCACCAGCCTGCTCTCCATCTAGGTGGCCACTGTTTTCTGTAACTGGGCTAGGCAAATCAGCAACATAATCGATATTGATACCCTTTTCAGTGCCTTTAACAACAACATTTGGATCTGTTACTTCTACATTCCCTTTCACTGCCCCTTTCACTGCAACCTCTGCTGTAGGATTGACGTCCAAACTAGCAGTTGGCTTGGGTTGTTCACCGAGCTGCCCACCATTTTCTGCAACTGGACTAGTCAAGTCAGCAACATCGTTGATACGCTTTTCAGTGCCTTTAACAACATCGTTTGCCTCTGTTTCTACGCTATCATTTGTTACTGCAACTTTCACTTGTTCCTTTCCTGGGTCTTGATGCCCTACTTGCTGTTTCCTTTTCTTCAAAGCTTCCGTTGGACGCCGTGCAACTCTTTTTCTCTTACTTTTTTCAACTTGCTCAGCTTCTTCTGTATGTCCCTGTTCTGATGATTTCCCTATCTCATCTGATGGTACCAAATTTTTGATGAAACTAGCAAGTACTCCTTCAAATGCTCTGCACATTTCAATAACAGCGGGCCTGTACTTCTCCATGTCCTGAACAAGACAGCAATAATTGTTTTTTGTACATGTGGAAAAAATGGTAATTGAAAATAGATGTAGAAATGAACAATATAAAACGATAGAAACGAACACTAGCAGAAGTAAATTATACATGTGTTATAGCCTAAAAAAATCATAGCTTACAGTTACCTAAATATCCGGGTGACCACCTTAATATTACAAATAATAAATAAGAAGGTAGCAGGATAGGCGAAAAGATTATGATAAAATGACTAAAAATTAGATGAGAACATAGTTTTATACGTCGCGTGACTATATTTAACTACTATAAGATGTATAAATTTTGTAAAATGTACACCTCGTTGAGCCAAAAACATAAAAACTTAATGTACACATAAAAATATACATCTGATGCATCGTTTAAAAAATGTACATCAGACTACTAATCAGTAGCTTCCCATGTAGAAATGAACAAAAATATGAAGAAAACAAATACAATCGGACACTTGCAGAACTAATTACCTGGTCTTTTTGACTGCCAGTAAGGTGTTTTCTGATAAACATGTCGACCTTTGAAGGTTCTGTGATGAATAATGAACAATTCATCCTGAAACATGGCTTCAGCTGTTGACCAGAAAATGAGAAACCTATGTTAACACGGTTAAAAAACAGAAAAAATAGATGTACAGAGAAAAAGATATAGAATGAATAAAAAACAAACGTTACCTGCAATGCACCAAAACAGCCATTGATGTCTGTGTCTAAATCAGCTACACGGCTAATCATTTGGTTAGTCCACACAGAGCATCGAGTCCCATCTATCGGCACAGTTACTGCATCTGTTTCCAATGAATCAACATAGAGGACCTGCATAGGGATGAAAAAACACCGTCCATTATTACTAATTACTGAAAAAAGATAAAGTAAACAATGAAGTAACCAAAATAAGTGTTGTTCACCATGTAAAGGATAAAAAAAAGAAAAAGAGAACCAAAAAATTCACCATGAGATATGGCATGCAAGCCTTGAACCAATTCTTCGTGTCCTTTGCATTTGCAGTATGAATCATCATGTCAATAATGAACCTGGCCCAGTTGTAACTTCTGATAGCTTCTGTGTTGAGAACAGGAGGGTAACACTTTGGGCTGACCCGGACTGCCGTTGTTGGAGCAAACAAAGAGTGTGTGATGTATATCACAAACTTCCTTAGATACGCATCATCTGCGGGATACTCCGGTCCCAGCTCCTTCTCAAGAGTAGCTATAGTAGGCTGCACCCCATCAGTGATCCCCATCATCTGTAAGATCAGACTAGTCGCATCGACATCCTGCTTATATGGCACAGCAGTATTCCCCATTGGAACACCCATAACCTTGACAACGGATTCAGTCATGACTGGTATCCTACCCCTGTCCCCAAAATCCAGTACACAGTTGACAGGGTCAAAATTGTCCATGAGAAAGAGGCACAATTCAGGGATAAGCTTTGAACATTTCATCTGGATAATGTCTCCAAAATCATGTCTCGCTATAAGGTCCTTTTGTGGAGGAGTCATGGCCCTGCAAACCCTGACAACTTTCATGGGAGACGACCGGTTGAAAAGATAACCCTGCTATATATACAGAATGAGAATACATTTCAGTCAGAAAAAAATACAGAAAACAAATAGAGGAAAAAATACATGCATAAACATCTTGAGATCCAAAATGCAAAATAACAACCCATTACTAAATCCTACCTGGTTTTTCTTTTTAAGAACAAATCCTCCAGCATGATCATTATCTTCCTGCCTTGCTGTTTCCACATCTGCAACTGGGTCTTCCTCACCCATGATTGCAGTTGGATCATCCGCCGTTGTTGGGAGCCGTAGTTTCTGCTTCATCCTAAGGTACTTTGACTGTGCACCTTTAGCATCCTTTTTTGGAGATCTTACAGATTCCTACAAAAAAACAAAAAGATATTAGAGAGAGATAAACATCAAAAACAAGGTAGAACATCATAAAAACTAGAGTAAAAAAGACCATAGGAAAATAAATGAAGAATCCTCGCAAAAAAGAGCATACCATTTCTTTGCCAGATGTATTCAACTAATGAATGACAGAAAAGGGATTAATTCACCTGATTGAATGGAAAAAAAGAGAGGTAAGAACAGTGATATGCTCAGTACATATACATCCCATTATGCTATCAAACTGTATAAATATACAGTAGGATGTATATAAAAGTATGATGTATAAATATACAGTAGGATGCATAAAAAATACATTCTCTGTGTATATACCTATGAGTAGGATGTATATAAAAGTAGAGAAGGTATTTGTAGTACTTCATATTAATGGAAGAAACAGATATATATACAGGGGTGTATAAAAATACACCAAGACTACAAAAAGCAAAAATGTATAATCCCAAGCCAGGATGTATAATCCCAATTCCCAAAATCCATGATGGATAAATCCCAATCCAGGATGTATAATTCCAAACCTAAAACATAAATTAAATGTATAAAACTACATGAATAAACAACCAAAAAAACCAAAACAGATCATAAACATGCTACATGACTCATACACAAAATAAATTCCCAAAATGTACATCGCACTTGAACATACGGCCCAGTTTATGGTTGAATTGCACATTCCCCTGATGTATAAAATTGGGAAAAATGTACAAATCAGTAATATTCATCAGATTTCCCATATCTCGCCTCGAACAAAAACTACCCTGACAATAAACATGCTACATGCTCAGAATGAAAACAATCTCTGAAAATGTACATCGCCATTCAACTTCAACGAATATCATAGCCGCTATCAGAACTTTCCCAAAGCGCATCGAATTCACCAGGACGATCATACAGTAGCATCAAAAATCAAAAAAAAATTCTAGCAAAATTTCTCCACTGACCTAAACCAGCACATCCACTGACCTAGCATCATCAGAAAGGGGTACTAGGCAAACGATTTCATGAGCACTGACAACTCCCCTAACTTAGCATCATCAGAAAAGGTCCTAGGCAAACACACGAACATACAGGAAAAACTATCGACCCTACCGTGGCGCCCCAATCCACACCAGAGAAACAAAACTAGAAGCAAAGGTACACAGACCTAGTTCGAATAACTTACCAGAATCACGTCAATCCGCGCCGAGAACAATCACTCTCAGCTATGCCGCCCAGCACCGAAAAATCGCCAGAAAAAATCGCGCGCGATCCAGATGATCTCCTTCACGAACTCCACTATCAGCCCATGGGAAGCATCATCCGTCCCTGCAGAGCCCCGGAAAAAAACATCGGTCACCGGCGGCGCGCCGCCGAAGCAGCCCACCACCAAAAATACGACCACCTTCGCTCTGCCGACGACCCGATCCAGAGATTACGCCGGCAAAACTCCACACCGCGACTCCCACGCCAACAAAGGAGGTCCTCTCACGCAACTTCCCGGCGACGAGCGTGGCTGATTTGTGGGGGGGGGGGGGGGGCGGCGGGGGAGGAAGGGGAAACGGAGCGAGCTACGCTGCGATGCGGGCGAGAGAGATGAGGGGAATGGACAGGCTACCAGAAAATCAGGAAGACGAAAGAAGAAAAAAGAAACGGTAAAAAACCTGTCAGAACCCTGGACGGAAGCGCCGATCTCTCACGTCCGCTCGATCTACATCCAACGCGCGCGAGCAGGGGGCACCGCGTAAGACACCGGAGTGCCCAGGCAGTAATTAGAAATTGGGATCAAACAAACTTGAAACTCCGAAACTCCCCGTTAACCCGCCGCAACTCACTGCTCCAACGGCACTCGGCGGTCGCCACCGTCCCGGCGCTCCCCACGGCAGCTTTTCAAAATCTCCACGCCTTTGGCGCCTACCCTTTTTAATACCAAACCTCCACGCTCTCGCCTCTCAGTCACGCCGATTTAATACTAGTCACCCATCGCTGTTAGCAGCAGCAGGCTTGCAGAATAGACAGACGAGGGGGGAGAATGGCACAGCTCGATCTGGAGCCCCGCTCCTGCGTTGACGCCGGCGAGTCGAGGTCGAAGGTCGCCTGTGAGACCACCGCGGTCGCAGGCTCCTACACCGGCGGCCAATGCAACGTCCAGGCGGACGGCCGGGTAGGGTCGTGCAGGATGAACTGGGCCTGGTCCGGTCTGGCCGGCGCGGTGCTGGAGCGGGACGGCTCGACCAAGGGCAGCTCCAACCCCAAGTCGGCCGCCGAGGCGGAGACGCGCAAGGGCGCGCCGAAGCCCAGGAGGCCGCCGGCGGCCATCGTCATCGGCGTTCTGCCTGCGGGCAAGATGGCCGTGCAGGCCCGGCGCTCCCCCGTTCTTGGCCGCGGCTGGCGCCGGCCGGCGGGAGGGGCCAGGGTGTTCGCGAGCGAGGCCGTGGAGACGGAGGAGCCTTCGTCCCCGAAGGTGTCGTGCTTTGGCGCTGTGCGGTCCGAGAGCCGTGCGGCGGCGCCTGCGCATGCGCCGAGCGGGGTGGAGGAGCGGAGCGGGTGCTGGACGAGCGTCACTGCCATGCTTGGTGGCATATGCCGCTCTGACAATCGTCGTGAAGGTGAATTGCCGGCGAGTGAAGGGAAGGCCGCGGCGTCGGAGTCACCGATGGTGGCCGTTCTGTCGCCGCCGCTGCCGGTTCCGGGGCTGGGAGACGTGAAGCGCCTTGCTTCGCGGCGGTGGCCGGAGGGCATTGCAGGATTAGAGCGGTGACCGGTTTGAATCTCCTGCGTGCGTGCTTTGAGAGGCACAGGCGCACACGGGAACAGTTGTACATTCACGTGCTTCGGACCTGCCTCTGCAGTTGTGCACTTGTGACGAAGACCAGATCTTTAATCTTCTCTCGTGTCGTGTGTATCCGTCTCTTTCTTTTGTACAGCAAGCTACCTTTATCGATGTTTGACTTTGGTAAATCATCACTTCTTTATCACTCAATCATAGTTTCACTAGTCTAAGTAGATTAGTACTGTACTAATACAATAAGCAGTTGCCCTCCTACGGCGGGACTGGATCCTCTGACGGTGAGAAGGAAAGTTAGGTAAGCTACACTACCCTAACTTTCCTTCTTCAAATTCATACTATTTTGTCTCTAATTTAATTCAAATTAATTTATATAATGCAAATTTAGGATATGAATTGACTGTTATTACCTGCAATCAAAATTAGGGTGCAAAAAAATTTTTAGGATATGAATTGACAATTTATGCTACAGTAATCATCTACAGTAACTGAGCTTAGTACATAATTAGAAACTTAATACCAATATACCCTGACTTTGCTTCCTACTTCTCCCTGACTTTCCTTCTCACCGTCAGAGGAGCCGGTTCCCCTACGGCCGGCCTTGCGGATTGGAAACCTGATCAGGGTTTCTTTGATTTGTAGGATCTTAAATTATCTCTACTAATCTCTACTAATAATATTGCTAGAGGTATGGTCCGTGGCGGTCGCAAAATACGTTTCCGTCCACCTAAAATACGCTTTTCTCCCACACCCGAAACGTTAATATTGCTAGAGGTATGGTCCGTGGCGGTTGCAAAATACGTTTCCGTCCACCTAAAATACGCTTTCCTCCCACACCGAAACATTTTCTTTTTACACCGGTGGTAGCTACCCATGGAAACATCGTTGATATTTCTGTTAAGTGTCGTCCTCCCCGACACAACCCCACCTTCCCTGCCGCCCAGTGTAGCTCACCGCGTGAGCGCCCGCACCGAATCCGCTGCCCGCTGTCGGCCCCATCTAGACTGGCTATCTGCGTGCTGCCACGGTCCCTCGCCGCCGGACATCTTCCCTATGCGCGCGCCACCACTGTATCCCGCACCCCACCGCCGTTTGTGTCTCCCAGTGAGCCCCGATCCCAGCATCCGTCGCCAGCTACCTGAGCTCGGGAGGCCGTGTTGGGAGGAAAGGCAGGTGCCGCTCATGAATATGCATCAACAAGGAGGAAAGGCAGGCAAAGAAGAAAGTTCTTGGAGCGACTGGTTTTTGTCCAAGCAAGCTAATCTTGCTTTGCCGGCTGCCGCATCTGACACATCTTGGGTTACCGAAAACAATCAGCCGTTTCTGGTCACGTCAAAACCAATTTCAGTTCAAACACGCTCAAGAATCCATAAAAAAAACCAATTTCAGTTCCCTGCTGAGTGGTCGAGTTGCCGATGAGGTGATAAGAAGCGTGCTCCATCACAGCTAGCTGCCTAATTCCAGCTCAGTGAACAACTCTGTTTAGCAATCCGGCCAATAATTTTGAGAAAGAAAAGAAAATTATTTCCAAGTAGTAATATGGACCATGTTTAGAACGGAAATGAACCAAGTAGTATTCAGAACCAAACAATCAATTCCCATCATGGGTAAAGCTTTGATTTTTAGAACGAGAGAGAGGACATTGAAAGGAAAAATCATATCGTTGGACATCTCTTTCCATGTTCCAAGAACTATGCCGCGAAAAAACCATGGATCTTGAAAATCAAATACAGGCTGCAGTACAACAACCGAAACGAAAAGCTAGATTAACAGCCAAAATCCAGATTGGAAAGCTGCACAGTAACTAGCTCGTGAGGAGAGGCAGGATCCGGTGCAGGTCATATCAAATCCAAACAAAACTAACGAGTTGAAACAAATCCGGATCGAGAAAAGAAGGATAGGAGAGAATCGCTTCTACATCCAGGCCTTGTGCACTCTGGCGGCTAGGGACGCTGACGTACTGCTAGCGGCTGGGGAAGTTCGCCAGGTGAGAAGACGGCGCTGGTTACCAAGGTCATAAGCACCTCCTGGGCGGGGAGGCGGAGGTGCGCTGCGGTCGGAAAGCCTTGGCGGCAGGGTGGGCGTGCACGGTGGCCGGCGTCCAGGCCATGGCGAGGAGGCTACAGTTTGGGCGGATTCGGGTCTGGGCCTGGGTGCAGTGGGGATCGATGGGAACGATGGAAACGACACGCCTGTGGTGGGTCCGGGTTGTGTGGGAGAGCTAACGGGGTTAACTCAAATAGGGGGTGGATTTCCACTGTTAACTGTGTACGCGGTACAGATTGTCTTATAGGGCTGATTCAATGGCTGTCTATGGGTGTATAGCTACCACCGGTAGTAGCAAATCTGCATTGTTCTTTTTATTAGTGCAATCCCAACAGGTCGGCGACCCACGCGCCCCACCGCCTCTCGGACTGGTTCCCGGCTAAATCCTCGACCATCCGGTGAGTAGCCGGTGGCCGGCGCCGCCCTCACCTTCGATCTCTCCGGCGCCCATCTCTCCCTCGACCATCCGGTGAGTATCCAAGCGCGCGTAGGCGGAAGGCGTGGCCAGGATGGCGAGGTAACGAAGCGCACGTTGTCTGGTGACCAAGCAGCACCGGTAGAGTGGTCTGCCGTGCGAGGAAGAGAGGGGAGGACATGAGGGAGGTGGCTGAGCTGAGTTCGGACGATTGAATCAAATGAATTAAGCAGCGAATTGAGGCCTCCGTCCACTAAATCGAGTTACTCAAGCGGGAATCGATAACAATCTCAAGACGCGTTGATGGGATGTTGAGTGCCAGCGGCTGCGCGCCATGGTACGGAAGCGGCTCGCCTTGGCCTTCGCCAAGATGAGAGACGATGTAGAGGAGCAACAACTATCTAGGGCCGAGGAGGGCAGCGTTGTCCGAAGCTCACGATGTCCTCATCCGCTGTGGCGCCCTCCGGATCTGCCTTATCAGAGATACAACGTCAGGCTACACGCTATTGAGGACGAGAACAACCATCTGAAGCGGGTGTTGAGGGTTGGCGACAATGGGTGCCGAGCTGCAGCTGGCGCAGATGAAGTACGCGGACGAGGCCTGCAAGCTCTCGGCGGTGCAGGGGCAGCTCAACGAGTCGACGGAGTGCAAAAGTCTGACTGATGCAAATGCAAAGACGGAGTTATCAACCTGTGCTTTCGTCTATCAACTGGACAACTTTCAGGGCTAGAAAGTATGGGAGCATCGTCCATTGCATTGTCTGATACTACTCGATTTAGAAGTTGGATCCAGGATTGGTTCTGTCACGTAAGAACAGGAAGTTTCCTGTTCATAATGGCAGCGTCTCCAAAGCTTATCCTTAATGGGTTCATGAGGTCCGGCAAATCATAAAATGAACCAATGAAGCAAGCGCTATTCACGAAGAACTCATGTGTACATTGGGCCAGAGTCAATCATATGATAACAAATTTTTGTGAATTTATAGGTTTACATGTGTTAGCTTATATGTTACCGTTTTACATACTCTCTCCGTCCCGGTGTATAAGTCTTGCGCGTATCCCTAGATCGTCATTTTGACAAATATAATTTAAATTTTACAACATAAAAATTATACCATTAGAAAGTACAACGTCTGAAGTTTCCAATGATATATATTTTGTAGTATATGGCTTGTATTACGTTGATCAAAATGACGACCTAGAGACACATGCAGGACTCATACACCGGGACGGAGGGAGTAGTAAGAATTTATATTGAGAAAACAAGAAACAGAGAAATAATAAATTTCAATATAAAGACATTATATTGTTTAGTTAAGTGCGCTTAAGTTTGCATTCGTATGCACCTATAATAAGTACATATTTTTCATCTCTTCAACGGTGGATCCATGATTTTTAAGCAGGGTGATCCATCTTCGTAATTTTATCTAACACAAAATAGTTAAATAAGGCCATGCTACCATATAATATAAAAAATCAACCTCAAATAAAATTCCACACTATGGCAATGGAAATGAACCTAGACCCACATGTCATTCACTTTAGCTAGACACAACCACGGTGTAAAATGTTTAACATCGAAAAAAGAAAATCATTCCAGCTTAGAAAAAATCATACCGAATGCAACTTAAATTGTAATAATACAAATAATATATCAAAATACTGGTAAATGGTCAATCTGAAACAAGCCACAACAACAACAAAAATGAATTCTTTCTTTGTTAGTCTGAACGAGCTGTAAAACAAAAGAATCCTACATGGACCGTTCCCCGTTAAACAATTTTGCACATTTTTTGTTAAACAAAACGGGACACGGTTGAACATCTTGTGGACAACAAACAGATATCAAAATGATGTCAAATTGATAACAAATAATTGGTTGGGCCACTTTCTTTCAATGCATTCCCAGTTAGCTTTTCTTAAGTAAAATCAAACAATAATGGATTCTTTATATTTTCTAGAATACTATACACATAAATTTTCACGAGCAACAAATTTAGATATACAACGACAAAACAAACTAGAGAGGCCGTAGCAAAGCACGGGCACTCAGCTAGTCTCTACTAATAATATTGCTAGAGGTATTATCTGTGGCTTGTAAGTACGCTTTCAATCCACCAAAAGTACGCTTTCAGTCCCACCTAGACCAAAACATTTTTTAGTTTGTCTTCCCTTTTCCACCACCGCGAGCTTTCCGTTCGTAACGAGCGCCTCCAACGCACGACCATCGTGGCAGGGGAAGCGTCCGTGCCCGAGGAGAGTAGAAGGGCGCTGTACCACTGGCGGCCGGAGGTGGGGCTGCTGGCCGGAGTAGAAAATCATAGACGGAAGAGATGCAGGACCAAGCGCCGACGCCATGGGGACGAGCAGCCTGCACATGCACGGGATGGAGAACGAAGGGAAGAGGAGATCTAGGCCGCCCCCGAAACCCAGGGGGCTTTGCCGCCGCTGGTCCTCGTTGCCGCCTCCATGGAGGATCCGGCGTCACACCTTCCCGCATCCCGCTGCGTCTGGCGGACAACACGGTGGAGCACCACGGCTAGGGCGACGCGGTGGAGCACCACGGCTAGGGCGACGCGGTGCCGATGCTGCCTACCATCGCTCCTGTAGGCCGTCCTCCCCGTTTTCCGCCGAGAGGATGCGCCCTGGGTGAAGCCGTTGACGACGCCGTGCTGCTGCGCGGATTCTCCGCGTGGACGGCGGCGGATTTCGACCACGCCGTGGAGGCGGTCAGGTACAAGGAGCTAGCCGGCGGCCGCCAGGGTCCAACGCGGGCGCCCTCCGGCCAGGGGGGCGCGGGCGACCTCCAAGCAAGGGCTGCGCGGGCGAGCTTCGGCCAGGGATGGCGCGAGCGAGCTCCGGGCAGAGACGACGCGGGCGAGCTCCAGCAAAGGGAGGCGCGGGCGTGGGCGGCGTGGGCGAGCTCCGGCCAGGGGCGGCCGCGGGCGAGCTCCGGCCAGGGGCGGCGTGAGCAAGCTCCGGCAAGGGGCAGCGCGAGCAAGCTCCGGCCAAAGACGCCGCCATCGATTCACTCGACTCCGACCTCATCGACCCATCCATATTGTTCCTGGTGACCCTCCGGTCCGCCTCTGGAGCATGCTCCCGTCGTGGGCCACTGTCCACCGCACCTCGGCATCATTGCCGGAGACGCCCCTGTGACCAATAGGTCACGGTGCTGCCAGTTTCTGTCTCGCCGTGAAGCTCTAGTTCAAACGCGCCCCGCCTCGCAAGCCAGCCAGCTGTCCGTCGACGTTTCCGTGCTCGGCCGGATGGAGAGAGGCGTTGTTGATGTTAGTGCCGGCGTCCAACCCTGGCAGGCCTGGGGCGGGCGACGGTCAGGTGCAATTGCGCAACCAGCAGGCCTCAAGGATTCCCAGCTCGCCGCCCACCACCAGGGCTCCCAGAGGTGGGAGCGTCGCCGCCGCCATAAGCGCCATCAGCAGAGGTAGGGGAGCAGACTGCAGACGGCCGCGGGACCTACTAATGCGGTAGCCGTTTGACTGCAACTCGAGAGTCGAGACACTCCAGGAGATCACCGCGGGCTACGCACAATGAAGCTGAGAAGAACGAAGATGTTTGAGGTGTGGCTTGACTGAACTCGAGTACCTGAGCATGTTGCTGTTTCGCGGGCTGAAGCGGCATGATGGGTGCTGTGGAAATCTGGTGGAATTAACAGAACCAAATCTTAGTCCTGATTAACTGAACAGGCTAAAGCGGCATAGCTTTGCCGTCGTTGCCAAGTTGAAGCTCCGTTCATGGTCATTTTCCTCGAGACTCCACTGTCATTTTTTGCGTGTTAAGGAACCTCTCATGGCATCCTCCTGGGCGAACCTTTATCCTCTCATGTCCTCCTCATCTCAAAGCAAGGTGTTGTGCTTGTTCTCTTTTAGTTCTCTCATGTTCTGTGCGTGGATCGGAAAACAACAGACCATTAGCTGCAAATCGATCATTAAGATCAGGGGCATATATAGCCTTCAGTTTATTTATTGGATGAGTGAGTGGGCAACAAAAATGGTTTCACACATTCGTACGTCCCTGAAAACATTGACGTACAGGACTACAGGGTGCGGACAGTGAAACAAGACGAACATGATATATAGCAGGTCATTTGGAGGTGTGTACATTCCGTATAAATATTTAGACTATAAAATCTATATTCATGTTCGGGGGCTTCCGTCGCGACCCTGGCAGGGTCCTTGGAGTTCGGGGCGGCGGCCCTGGATGGCGGAGGCGGCGCCGACCTGGCGGCGGGTGGCGGTCGTCGATGCTGCAGATCGCCCCTTTGGCCGCGCGGGCGGTGAGGGGGCGGTAGTCGTGGGCATGGTGTGGAGGTCGCCCCGGTGGACCTCCGGTCAGATCTGATGCTACTTCTGCTTGCGGTGCTCGTCTCACCTTCCCGGCCCCAGATCTTCCCGGCGGCTGGTGGGTGTGGCTGGAATTGGGCTCTGGACTGGGGGAATCCCTTGGCTGACCGGTGGCGGCCACGACGTCGACGACGCTCCTGGCGCCGTTCTCCTTCTAGAAGGCGACATCGAGGTTGTATCCTGTTCCTCCCTGACCTACCTATCTCGGGTGAAAACCCAAAGCTTTGGCTTAGGCGGCGGTGGCGCTCCGGCGCCATTCCCTCGTTGGAGGCGTCGTCTAGAGATAGCGGGTGTGGTGGTCGAGCTTGGCGGCGGCTGGTTTGCATCAGCCTTGTCTGCTCCTGACAGCTTGGTCCGATGTGTTGTGGTCTGGTTGCGGGTGGCGGGGATGTCTGCGGATGGCGACGCGACGAGGCGAGTACATGGAATCCTCCCCGGCAGTAGCCTTCCAATTCCATATGTGCTCAGGGAGAGCTATCTACCTTCGACAGGTACGGCACCCTTCGATCCGGGGTGAGGAAGCAGGGAGCTTTCTTTGAAGGTGGAAACAGATGGTAATGGAAGCTTTGCTTGCTCTGGAGGTTGTCGTTGGTGCGTCCCTCAATGGCGGTCTCCCTCTCCAGCTTCGCTTCCCCTTCAGCCAGATGGCAAGGCCGGACAATGGATGCGAAGCTCAAGCTGCTCTTCATGTCCTATTTCTTTTTTTGCTTGTTGTTCTTAGTTTCCTGTTAGCTGGTTTGCAGCATTTTGTATCAATCTGTGCCGGCAACGGCCTTATTAATTTAAGGCAGGGCTACGGCCTTCTGTTTAAAAAAAAAATCTATATTCTCACGTACCCTTGAATTTTTTGACTAAGTTGGTATGCTGCAATATTCATGCGGACAGTTCGTGGCTGGTAACCTATGAACAAATTCTTTACAATGAAGCAATGGACAAAATGCAGGTTTCTAAGATCAGTATTTTTAAATTAAATGTAGGAATATATGTTTAGAAGTGTAGAACTGTGAGAATCAATTTCTAAAGCCTTCATCTATTTCAGTAAAAAGCAGGTTTCTATTTTCTCTTACATGCATCTTATTTTTGAATCAATTTATAAAGCCTTCTTCTATTTCAGTAAGAAGCATGTTTCTATTTTCTCTTACAAGCATCATATTTAGACATGTGACAAGAAATAAACTAGAGAGACATTTTTATTATGTGCAAATAATTATTACATGCATATTATTTTTGTTTAGAAAATAACTTCACAGGTCCGTAGCAACGCACGGGCACTCAACTAGTAGGAATACAATTGATAAGCTGCGAAGGAAAAAATCTTTTAAAGGAAAGAAAAAATAAGATTAGACTAAATTGTTTCTTTAGGCTGTTTTGCATAGGAATCTGGTTTTAAAAGGAGTTTTTTAATATTTCCTTTCATGTATTCCTATGAATCAAACGCTGCTACAGTGCAGATTTCTATAAGAACAGATCAAATCCTATACTTTTTTTTTCAAAATTCCTATGAATCAAAGGAAGCCCAAGTGAGTGAAGTTTTTCAATAAAATTAGCGTCTTTAGTAGATAAGGTTAGATATTTGGCAATCATATTCTATTTGGCCCTCCGTGTCAATAAAGATCGCATCGCCTATGGTAAATGATCTTTGGCCTTTCAGTCGACGACGAGATCGCCTTCCCGTCATCAATAGTGTTGCTGTAAAACTAATTTTCTCTCGCTATGGTCTTTCATATCCCGTTTCGCTAGATTAATTTGGATATTTTCTTGAGGAGGATTGTTCTCGCAATCATTGTAACGACTACTACGTCCTGCTCTCGGCTCCCCCACAATCTTGTTGATCAGAAAACTCAGTTGTTTTTACGTAAAATACTAATGTTGATACTCTTATCGATCTGGTTTGATTATTTTACTGATTGTGTCGTGCACGTGACCTTGTCATTGTGGATCAACAATATGGGAGAACTCTCGTTGTTGTTTACGTGTCTTGGGTTTGGCATCTATGACATTGTTGTGTGACTGTTTTTGGAAAAGTATAAGATTATGTTTTGTAAGAAGAATAAGTTTGAAAACCTTGAGGATTTGCTTTTTTTTACATTTTATTTTGTAACTGCCAGATAGATCAATGTATCTATATCATGTACTAGTACTATTTGCTATTTCTACCTCCACACCGCAAATATATGGCGTATAAAATTTCCCCAAGTCAAAAATGCAGAGTTTGACCAAGGTTATAGAAAAAAATTGAGAACTATGATACCATATATATATGTAATATGAAAATGTATGTCCTGGTTTATCTAATTACATTGATTTAACATGATAGATGTTGATATATTTTTCTAATAATTTGACTTTTGAAAAAAAAAGGTATACACCTTATTTTATAAAACAAAGGTAGTACAATATATCATGACATTGATTGTAAAAAAAGTTATTACAAAGAAACTAAAAGAGATGGCATTTCTTATGTCATAGTATAACAAATTCAATGGTAAAAACTTAATTTAAAATATGTAAAACTTATGTTTCACAATCCCTTCTTTTAGCAAAGAACGGCGCCTAAGAGAAACTCCAGCGGGCCACCCAAACGGACAACATGCGTCCAAATGCGTCCGTGTGAATAGGGGCATGATCCAGTTGAGCATTGCAAACAGACCGAGACGCTCGGACTGGTCTGCACGCACTATTTTCAACCTATATTTGGGCCAAAAATGGGGTCACTCGAATAGCTCATGTGTTAGTGTCTGCGCCCCTTTGCCTCCCTATGCCTTGGCGTCCAGGGCACAAAGGGCCATTTTACCCTAGCTCCTGCTACTCGCTCTTCCCTTCTCTCCTACCCAAAGCCCTAGCTAGCGATGGACGCTTGATACGTCTCAAACGTATCTATAATTTTTTATGCTCCATGCTTGTTTATACACCATTTGCTTTGTGTTTTGTTACACTTCGTGGCGTTTTTATGCATTTTCCAGAACTAACCTATTAACGAGATGTCACAGTGCTAGTTCCCTGTTTTTGTTGTTTTTGTGTTTCAGAAAAGCTACACAGGAAATATTCTCGGAATTGGATGAAACAAAAGCCAAAATTCATATTTTTCCCGAAGCGTCACAGAGTCCAAAGCAGAGACGGAGGGGTGCCAGGAGGTGGCCGCACCGTGGCATGGCGCGGGCCACCCCCTGGCCGCGCTGGGGCATGGTGTGGCCCCCTGGCCCACAATTTGACGCCGCCCTTCTGCCTATATATTCCTCTCGACGGGAAAACCTAAAGGGACCGATCAATTTTCCTCGAAACATACTACAAGTTGCCGCCATCGCCGATGCGAGATCAGGAGGGTCCAGAAGCTCTTCCCGGCACCCTGTCGGAGAGGGGAATCACCACCGGAGGCCTTCTTCATCACCATGCCTGCCTCCGAAGCGATGCGTGAGTAGTCTACCGTGGACTACGGGTCCATAGCAGTAGCTAGATGGTTGTCATCTCCACCATATGCTTCATATTTAGATCTTGTGAGCTGCCTATCATGATCAAGATCATCGTTGTGTAATTCTACATGTTGTGTTTGTTGGGATTCGATGAATATTGATACTATGCCAAGTTGATGTGCTGAATTATTATCTTTATGTTATCTCTATGTTGTTTATGATCTTGCATGCTCTATGTATTTTATCGTAATGCCCATAGTGAATCTCATAGTGATCCTCATGATATTTGTATGCTAGCTTATTTCTATCAATTGCCCAACTATAATTTGTTTACCCAGCATGTTATTTACTTTATGGAGAGACACCACTAGTGAACTGTGGACCCCGGTCCATTCTTTTACACTGTTATTAATGTTTACCATTTACTCGTTTTATTTGCATTCTTACAAACTACTATCTTTTACCACTCTTACGCTTAATTCTTTGTTCACAGCAAACCGGTGAGATTGACAACCTCACTGCGAGTTGGGACAAAGTACTTGGTTATGTTGTTTGCAGGTTCCACGTTGCTGCTGGTGCAAAGCTAAGCCCTGGACAATTCATCTGGCGCCATTGTCTGGAGCTGCTGCAAAGCTAGCCGGCATCAACCTTCGGAAGTTTGGTTCTTTCTCCTACTGGTTCGATAAAACTTGGTTTCACAACTGAGGGAAGACTTGTTGTTGTGCTCATCATAACCTTCTCTTGGGGTTTCCAACTGGGCGGTTATATATATATATATAACTCCTACATCAACACCGCACCACCAACGCTTATGTCTACGAACGCTTCTATTTTTATAGACAGTGTTGGGCCTCCAAGTGCAGAGGTTTGTAGAACAGCAGCAAGTTTTCCTTAAGTGGATCACCCAAGGTTTATCGAACTCGGGGAGGAAGAGGTCAAAGGTATCCCTCTCAAACAACCCTGCAATTACGATTCAAGAAGTCTCTTGTGTCCCCAACACACCCAAAACACTTGTCATATGTATAGGTGCACTAGTTCGGCAAAGAGATAGTGAAATACAAGTAATATAAATTATAAGTAGTAAATGCAATATGAAATAAATATCGCTGCGAGCAAACATGTAACAGAACTGAATGTAAATGGTGTTTCAATGCTTAGAAACAAGGCCTAGGGATCATACTTTCACTAGTGGACACTCTCAACAAAGATAACATAATTGAACACATAAATATCTATCTTCACTATGCTATTCTAAACTATTCTCCGATGGATAACAAACACTAATCATGTGTAGGGCTACGAAGCACTCCTCAAAGTTCGCAATTCCCCAAACTAGATTGCCCCACACTATCACCTTGAGCACACTAGATGGTTCCAACAAACACCAACAATTTATAGAGACACTATCCAAAGAGACACACATAATGAGCACACTGTCACCTTCACATCATGGTACAAGGTGTCTCCGGAGATTATAATAATAAAGCACTTGAGTATCATAATAGATGAAGAACAACATCTACCAATTCAACTAGATATAAAGCTCATGATCACATATAGATCACATCATGGGAGAGAGAGATGAACCACATAGCTACTGGTAGAGCACTCAGCCCCGGGGGAGAACTACTCCCTCCTCATCATAGGAGACAGCAACAGCGATGGAGATGGCGGTTGAGTCGATGGAGATGGTTCCAGGGGCAATTCCCCGTCCCAGCAGGGTGCTGGAACAGAGACTTCTATCCCCCGAAATTGGTATGCGACGGCGGCGGTGCTGCGGAACTTTATCTGGGAAAACGCCGATTGATTTAGGGTTTTCACGTCGGAGGGATTATATAGGCGGAAGGGCGATGTCAGGGGGTGGACCAGTGGGCCACACCACCTGGTGGCGCGGCCAGAGGGGGCATGCCACCCTATGGTGTGCCTGCCTCCTGGCCCCCCTCTGTCTCCCCTTTGGACTCTGTGTCATGTCAGAAAAAATAGGAACTTCAGGCTTTGTTTCGTCCAATTCTGAGAATATTTCCTATGTAACTTTTCTGAAACACAAAAATAGCAAAAAACAGGAACCGGCACTGTGGCATCTTGTTAATAGGTTAGTTTCGGAAAATGCATAAAAACGCCACGAAGTATAAACAAAATATAAAGTAATTGGTGTAAAACAAGCATGGAGCATCAAAAAATATAGATACGTTTGCGATGTATCAAGCATCCCCAAGCTTAACTCCTGCTCGTCCTCGAGTAGGTAAGTGATAACCAAACAATAATTTTTGAGGTGACATGCACCAACACAATGTTGATCAACTTAAAGTAAAGCATTGCATGCTGAGATCAAAGTACTCTGAACATGGGCATAAGAGATATAATTCTAACCATAGAACTTAGCAACCATGTTATAGCATGAAAAGAAACACAAACAAAAGATCATGAGTAATAATGCATTGAAAGGTGTATGTCTGTTTGAAGCATATAGAAAACATAGCAAAGTGGTATTCAGCTTGTCCCTCATGGAGTAGCAAAATATAAATGCATAGGACACCTTCAAAGTTCAAGAGGGTGACTAGATACAAATAATTTGAGAACAAGCAATACCATAATCATGAATCAATCAATAATAAATTTCGGGACCATGCACATTATACTCAGAATGACAACTATGCTCTCTTAATTGGTGCATAAAGATAGAATATGAAGACTCAATATAAAAGTAAAAGAAAGGCCCTTCACAGAGAGAAGTAGTGATTGCAAGTTTTATAAACCTTCCAAAAATTATGGTACTTATTAGCGTTGAGCTCTCATTGCCCCCATCATAAGCATCTTGAGTGGTTAAGGTTAATGTGAGTGCAAATATGAGATATATGCTTGACAAACCATAAGTTGAAAATCTCATGTCCCGTGAATACGAGTACCCAAACCGCATGCTACTCGACTTAGGTCCCAAGCAAGTTCTTGTCATTGTAAGCATACATGTATCATCGAGAACGCCAATGGGGTACCTCCTGCCCGAGGATATGGAAGCTTTACCATATCAAAATGACAGGACAAACAGACAATGAACACCTCGACATCTCTCTTATTTACCATTGGGTATAGCTTTTTATTTTGAGATGCATCGTCGAATGTCCACTATGGTTATGCTGTAAATTTCCACCATGAATGATGCATGGTTTAGGTTAGCGTCCCAGGTGTTTCTCTAACACATATACAAACTCCATGAGCTCACAAGTTTCCAACTTATTTCACACCACTAGGCATCCATAAACAAAAGATCATGATATCAACTAAATAAGAATAAGTGCAATGTTGAAAGCGTGCCCCATGCCAGCATGTCTGAGCTAACTCCCAACTTACAACTTGCAAGCATATAATCAACAGAAGAGAGCCACAATGGTCAAGTTTATTAAGTGCAATAAATTAAATGTGCCGTCAGGTTCGTGAGAGCTTTACTAACTAATTTTCTCATAACAAAAAGTTTAATTTGGAAGATAGATAAAAGCAAGATGAATATACTTGGAATAGCAAATTGCTAATAAGTAGATATGGTGGACACATTGGAAAACTTTAGTTTTGGGGAGTTGGATGCACGAGAAGTATTCCCTCTCAGTACAGGTGAAGGCTAGCAAAAGACTGGGAGCGACCAACTAAAAGAGCAATAACGGCCATAATCATGCATAGCGACAAAACATTATTAACCAAAGCATAAATTGGTATCACAAGTCAAAAACCAAATGATCATAGAGGCTTGAGGCGACTGGTTTAAAGTCAAACATGGTGTAAGCATGCGCCAAGTCAACCCAAATAAAGCATCAAAGGAGAATACCACAAAAATATGCTTCTATAAGATAAAAACAACGCATGATCCTTTTAAAAGCACATTAAGCACTCTTAGTCATTTGAGACAACTCATGCTACAACAATAACTACTAAGCATATAATCAAAATAATATCAAGCATGACATGATAAAGTCTAAGCAACAGTCTAAACAGGCTCCCTTTTGCATCACTATAAGCATAAAACTTTTTACTCTTTTTCAACACCAATCAACCTTTTTGAAACAACTCCCAAAGATGAAAACCAACAAAGACCAGAGGTCTAAACACACCTAGCTACAAAGAACTAACAAGTTCTGAACAAGAACAAAGGCAAAAAAAAAGCTAAATGTTGTACTAGAAAAAGAGAACACTCGCAGAACAATAAGAGTGAAAACTAGAGTGTTCTAGGCAATGAAAACAGAGCGTGTCTCTCTCCAAAACAAACATGGTGTGATCCAACCATTTATTATAGCAAACAAAACAAAAGAAAACTGAAAGCAAAAATAAAGATGCTCCAAGAACAACACATAGCATATGAAGCAATAAAAATATAGTGTCTTGAAAGATGACCTGATATTTTTGTTGATGAAGAAGGGGTGCCTCGGGGCATCTCCAAGCTTTGACACTTGTACTTCTTGGATATTTCTTGGGGTGACATGGGCATCCCCAATCTTGAGATTTTTTCCATACTTTATCTCATCTCATCATTCTCCTTTCCCTACACTTGAAAACTTTCTTCATACAAAACTTCACACAATTCTCATTATCAACATTAGTGTATGCAAGATAGTAGATCCACTTTTGGTTCAGTTTCAACTCAAGTATAACACATATTAACACACAAGCTACTGTAGAAACCTCTTCTAAAAGTTCCGTGATCAAAAGAACTCAAAAAGAAGGAGATCAGGAGGCAAATGCAAATAGTGGCAGAAATCTGTCAAAACAGAACAGCTGGTAAAGATCAATTTTTTTGAAAATCTTTTGTTGCTCAAATAGAAAAGTGCAAAACTAATGAAAGTTATAAAATAACATAGGTCATGTGCACAAGAAATCTCAGATCAAAAAGATGTTCTGAGAATTTTCACGGATTTTTACAGTGCAGCGCAGAAATCTGTTTCTAGACAACAACTTCCCCAAATCTTACCTTCTTCCAATTAGAGGCTCTTCTTGGCACAAAAACGTAATAAAAATGATAAGGAGAGGTAATTACAGTAGTAATAACTTCCAAGACTCAACAAAAAGAAAAATTACTGAAAAGAAAACATTGGGTTATCTCCCAAGAGTGCTTTTCTTTAACGCCTTTCAGCTAGGCGCAGTAATTTTAAAATATGCTCACATAAGTGCCATAAAAGAGCTTGAAGCAAAAAAGAGCATAAAAAAAGCAAATATGAAACGCTTTTAAGTCTACCCCACCTCCTATGCAAAGGAATTTTGTAAGAAAATAAATTATTGAAGTAAGAGGCTACTAGCATAGGAAGGCAAAACAAGTGCAACTTCAAGATTTTCAACATAAAGAGGGGAAACTTAATATTGTTGAGATGCATAAAACCATGTTTCCCTCTCTCATAATAACTTTCAGTAGCATCATGAATAAAATTAACAATATAACTATCACATAAAACATTCTTATCAAGAGCCACATGCATAAAAGAATTTATACTCTCCACATAAACATAGTCATTCTTATTAATTGTAGTGGGAGCAAATTTAATAAAATAGCTATCATCATTATTCTCATCACCATAGTCATCAAATATAGGAGGCATATTGTAATCATAACTAATTTTCTCCTCAATAGTTGGTGAACTGAAAATATCATACTCATCATTGTAATCATCATATATTGGAGGTATAGTATCATCAAAGTAAATTTTCTCCTCCGTGCTTGGGGGACTAAAAATATCATGCTCATCAAAACCAGCTTCCCCAAGCTTAGACTTTTCCATAACATTAGCAATAATGGTGTTCAAAGAATTCATACTAATAACATTGCTATTAGCATGCAAGTAAAGTTCCATAGGTTTTTTAATTTTCTCTTCAAACACTTCATGTCCTAACTCAAGATAAATACTATAAAGCTCTCTAATTTTATTGTTTTCCATTAAGCCTAACTAGTGAAAATAAAAACAAGAAACAAAAAGATATAATTGCAGAATCTAAAGGAAATAACTTTGAGCAGTCACACACCAGCAACAGTACTAGAAGATAGCTTAGTGGCCAGAGGATGTGAGCACCTTTTACCTTACCTCCCCGGCAACGGCGCTAGAAAAGAGCTTGATGTCTACGAACGCTTCTATTCTTATAGACAGTGTTGGGCCTCCAAGTGCAGAGGTTTGTAGAACAGTAGCAAGTTTCCCTTAAGTGGATCACCCAAGGTTTATCGAACTCAGGGAGGAAGAGGTCAAAGGTATCCCTCTCAAACAACCCTGCAATTATGATACAAGAAGTCTCGTGTGTCCCCAACACACCCAATACACTTGTCAGATGTATAGGTGCACTAGTTCGGCGAAGAGATAGTGAAATACAAGTAATATGGATGATTATAAGTAGTAAATGCAATCTGAAATAAATATCGCTGCGAGCAAATATGTAACAGAACTGAATGTAAATGGTGTTTCAATGCTTAGAAACAAGGCCTAGGGATCATAATTTCACTAGTGGACACTCTCAACAAAGATAACATAATTGAACACATAAATATCTATCTTCACTATGCTATTCTAAACTATTCTCCGATGGATAACGAACACTAATCATGTGTAGGGCTACAAAGCACTCCTCAAAGTTCGCAATTCCCCAAACTAGATTGCCCCATACTATCACCTTGAGCGCACTAGATGGTTCCAACAAACACCAACAATTCATAGACACATAATGCGCACACTGTCACCTTCACATCATGGTACAAGGTGTTTCCGGAGATTACAATGATAAAGCACTTGAGTAGCATAATAGGTGAAGAACAACATCTACAATTCAACTAGATACAAAGCTCATGATCACATATAGATCACATCATGGGAGAGAGAGATGAACCACATAGCTACCGGTAGAGCCCTCAGCCCCGAGGGAGAACTACTCCCTCCTTATCATAGGAGACGGCAACATCGATGGAGATGGCGGTGGAGTCGATGGAGATGGCTCCGAGGGCAATTCCCCATCCCGGCAGGGTGCCGGAACAGAGACTTATGTCCCCCGAAATTGGTCTGCAACAGCGGCGGTGCTGCGGAACTTTATCTAGGAAAACACCGATTGATTTAGGGTTTTTGCATCGGAGGGATTATATAGGCGGAAGGGCGATGTCAGAGGGTGGACCAGGGGGCCACACCACCTGGTGGCGCGGCCAGAGGGAAGGCGTGCCACCCTATGGTGTGCCTGCCTCCTGGCCCCCCTCCATCGCCCCTTTGGACTCCGTGTTGTGTCGGGAAAAATAGGAACTTTAGGCTTTGTTTCGTCCAATTCCAAGAATATTTCCTGTGTAACTTTTCTGAAACACAAAAACAGCAAAAAACAGGAACTGGCACTGTGGCATCTTGTTAATAGGTTAGTTCCAGAAAATGCATAAAAATGCCACGAAGTGTAAACAAAACATAAAGCAATTTGTGTAAAACAAGCATGTAGCATCAAAAAATTATAGATACGTTTGCGATGTATCAGACGCCACCGCCAGCCCCGTCATCGTCACTATCGCCACCCTCAGCAACACCCGTTGCCGCCCGTGTTGTGTGCTTAAGACGAAGAGAGATCTCATGTTGGAGCAATGAGCAGTGGAGATGAAGAAGCGTGCACTACGCAGAGAAGCGGCCCAATTACAGGTGGCCGAAGCTAAAGCCGCCGCTACTAGGGAGAAGGAGGTCATGGTCTTGCTGATCCTACAGGTCAATGGCAACATCGAAGCCCTCGCCACACATGCCGCCGTCCTAGGTCGTCCTCCTGTTGAAGGAAGAAGCGCTCACCCAATTTACCATGGCCCAAGGGGCTTCGCCGAAGGATCCTCTCCGTCAAGCTCGGTGTTGTCCGCAAACGCGCGAGCACCATGATGTTCCCGCTCCCATCTTCACGCCGTCTTGGCTTGGCATGTCCCATTCGATGTCGCTGGAAATCACATCCATGCTGCAAAATGGCATGGTATCGCCCGTCCTCGACCTGAACCGCACCCTTCTTGTCAGCGAATCATCATTGGAGCATAGCAAGAGGCCACTAGTTGGAAGATGCCAACATCTCGGCGCCCTACCAACTGTTTGGGGGGGAATGCCATACCTGGCACTAGCCAAACAGGTATGCCCATGTTTGTTTCTCTGTCCATTTTGCATGTCTCAAATACCAATATGTGATGTGCAATTCCACGTAGGAGTGTCTTGATGACAGTGAGGACTATACCATGACCGGCATGGGCCATGACAACGGCGTTACAAACTAGGACGACATGGAGACTCACAAAACCCAGCGATCAATATTGATGGGGAGTCATTGTTTGGGGATGTGATGACCCACAAGTATAGGGGATCGCAACAGTCTTCGAGGGAAGTATTACCCAAATTTATTGATTCGACACAAGGGGAGCCAAAGAATATATGTAAGCCTTAACAGATGAGTTGTCAATTCAGCTGCACCTGGAAACAGTCTCGCTCGCAGCGGTTTATCAGTAGCAACAGTTTTATAGTGGTGACAGTAGTGAAACAGTAACAGCAGTAGTAAAATAGCAGCAGTAATAGTAACGGTTGTAAACAGTAGGAACAAATACTGTAGGCATAGGGATGGATAACGGGCGTTGCATGGATAAGATAATTCATGAAATCAATGAGATACGGGCATTGCAGATAAATAAAGATAAAGCATCCTAGTACAAACAATCATAGGCATGTGTTTCGTATATAGTCGTACGTGCTCACAAGGAGAAACTTGCACGACATCTTTTGTCCTACCAGCCTGTTGCAGCAGGGCCTCAAGGGAAACTACTGGTAATTAAGGTACTCCTTTTAATAAAGTACCGGAGCAAAGCATTAGCACTCGGTGAACACATGTGATCCTCACATCATAGCCATCCCCTCCGGTTATCCCAATTTCTGTCACTTTGGGGCCTCGGGTTTCGGACAACAATATGTGTATACAACTTGTAGGTAAGACCATAAACAACAAGTATCATCATAGAAATAATAACATGTTCAGATCTGAAATCATGGCACTCGGGCCCAAAGTGACAAGCATTAAGCACAACAAGTTGCAACAATGTCATAGGCACTAAATAAAGATACTAGGCACTATGCCCTATCAATCTCATATCAAATTACATGAACAATCTCATCCAATCCCTACCATCCCCTCACCTACAGCGGGGGAATTACTCACACATGGATGGGGGAGTCATGGATGGTCGATGGAGGAGCGTCGGTGGTGATGGTGATGAAGATCTCCTCCGAATCCCCGTCCCGGCAGGGTGCCAGAACGGAGTTTCTGGTTCCGAATCACGGTTTTTGATGGCGGCGGCGCAACGGAAGTCTATCTGGGAAAAACGCCGTCCTCTCGATCTTAAGTCGTCATGGGGTATATGTACGCGAGAGAGAGGGTCGAGAGGGGGCCTGAGGCCTCCTCACATAGGGGTGGCGCGGCCAGGGCTGGGCCGCGCCACCACCGTGTGACGGTCCCTCGAGCCACTTCTCCCTCCGGTCTTCTGGCTCCGTGGGTCTTCTGGTGAAATAGGATTTTTCATGATTTTTCCCGAATTTTTACTGGAAGTTGAATTTCTGCACAAAAACGAGACACCAGAGTAATTCTGCTGAAAACAGCGTCAGTCCATGTTAGTTGTATTCAAAACACACAAATTAGAGGAGAAACAATAGCAAAAGTGTTCGGGAAAGTAGATACATTTTGGACGTATCAGGATGCTTTACTAGCTGCAACACAAAGACTAGATACAGACATAGAAATGATGCATACACATACAAGAAGGATCGGATGCTTTGTGAAGTTTGGTTGCAAATCAGACACGTTCAATTTTTGGTGCTGAGCAAAAGAGAGCGGCGTTTTGGATGAGGATTGGGTTTATTTACTTGAGCATAGGATATTCATGCATGATAATTTCAAGAATGATCAGAATGACACGTTTCTACAAAAGCGGTGCGCGTTATCCAAAGCTAGTGCAACAACATTGTAGTTACATGAACATGTGTCTAACTGCAAATTTAGTGACATGGTATTGGCGACTTGGTAAGAACTCGTCCATTAAGTTGCATTGGGCTGGCTAATGGGGTGAGTGACGCATATGACCGATGAATTTTCAGCCATGTGCACAGGTGGTCAAGCTTTGGAGTACTTCAGATAGGTTGAGAAGAAAACATTCACATTGAGCAATTATTGGGTGACGCTCAAAGATTATCCCAAATGGAAAATAAGATTTGCCCAAATACCAAAGAGATGGCTCTAAGAAGCGTGACAACTCGACATTCGTCAATCTTAAAGATGTTGTGCCAGCCAATGATGGTCGAGTGTCTCGGCCAAAGGGACACAAAGCAAGCGAACAAGATATGAGGCGTGAACCTTCATCCATGGTTTTGGAAAGCACACTGAAGGCGTTGATGGCCAGCAAGGAGTGATGACCCACAAGTATAGGGGGTGTATCATAGTACTTTCGATAAATAAGAGTGTCGAATCCAACGAGGAGCAGAAGGTGTTGACAAGTGGTTTTGATCAAGGATCCACTGTAAATACTAGCAAACGGGTTTTCAGGGGTATTTGGTAATACAAGTAAATAGAGTACGAGTAAATAAAAGACAGTAATAGAAATTGCTGCAAGTGGCCCAATCCTTTCTAGTGCAAAGGACAAGCCGGTTGTGTAACTTATGATTACCAAACGTTCCTGAGGACACACAGGAGTTTCTGTCGAGAGCTTTCGCTTCATGCTGCTAAGTAATCTTCATTGGTTTGATAAGTGTTATGGGGGTGAACCTGTGCTAGCATACTACCCTTACTAGGACTAATACACACTTGTGATTATACCCCCTGCAAGCATCTGCAAATATAAGAAAGTAATTAAGATAAATCTAACCACAGCCTTAAACTCTGAGATCCTACGCTCCCTGGTGCAATGGTTTCCTAACGGGGGTTTAGGTTTCTATCGCTCCAGCAACCCCACAATTAGTAACCAAATACACAATGCATTACACTAGGCCCATAAATGGTGAAGTATCATGTAGTCGACGTTCACATGACACCACTAGTAGAATAACACCACAACATATAAATATCAAACCATTAAATGTTACTCAACATGGTTTCACTACTAACATCTCGACTTCTCCCATGTCCTCAAGAACTAAACGAACTACTCATAAGACATCATATGGATCATGACCAGAGGTGAAATAATGGGAAATAACAATCTGAACATAAACCTTAATTCAATGGTTCCACTCAATAGCATCAACTACAAGAGTAATCAACACCTGGAAAGTTTCCCCTAAGAATTGGACAAGATTCAACCCAAGATGTTACAGCGGGATGGCATGGTGATGGTGGAGATGAAGGTGCTGGTGATAATGATGAAGATGATGATGATCCCGATGAAGTCCAGCGCGGTGGTGATGATGATGGTGATAATCTCCCCTCTCCGGGAAGGAATTTCCCCGGTAGATTTCTGCCTGCGGGAGAGCTTTTCTCTCTCGGTGTTTTCCGCCCTGCAGAGGTGGCGGTGTCTATCTCTGATCCCTCTTTGACTTAGGTTTTCAGGGACAACAATATACGCCAGGGGGCGATGGCAGAAGTGGGCTAGGGTGGCCTCACCACAGGGCGGCGCGGCCAGGGGTGGGCCCGCGCCACCTGGTGGTGTGGCCCCCCTGTTGCTCCTCTCGCTTTCTCTTTATGGCTACCTTTGTCTTCTGGTAATATATGATTTTTTGGGTATTTTTCTGGAATTGTTGATCTTCAGAAATATGGTGTCTTGACGATCCTTTTTCTAGCAGAATCCTGACTACGGCATCAAGTTCTCCAATGATCATCAAACATGTAAAAAATATGAAACAACATAAGTATCACCTCTAAATATGAAATATATCAATGAATAACAGTAAATTATGATATAAAATAGTGATGCAAAATGGACTTATCAACCCCCCAAGCTTAGACCTCGCTTGTCCCCAAGCGAAAACTGAACTCGGTAAACATGACCACATGTTTATGGAGTGAAGTGTCGATAAACAAAATACAGACAAGAAGCATCACATTTACCAAGCCACAAATCATAATAGACAACAACTTCCCTTCATATAATCTAGACTTGTAATAAGCAAAATGAATCACTGATACGTCTCAAACGTATCTATAATTTTTTATGCTCCATGCTTGTTTTTACACCATTTGCCTTGTGTTTCGTTACACTTCGTGGCATTTTTATGCGATTTCTGGAACTAACCTACTAACAAGATGCCACAGTGCGAGTTCCCTGTTTTCTGCTATTTTTGTGTTTCAGAAAAGCTACACATGAAATATTCTCGAAATTGGACGAACCAAGTTCGGAAACTCCTATTTTACCCGGACGAAGGATGAGGACCAAACGGGAGCTCGAGAGGGGCCAGAGGCTGGCCACACAACAGGGGGGCGCGGCCCAGCCCCTGGCCGCGCCCACCCATTGTGAGGCCACCCTGGTCCACCTCTGACGACGCCCCTTTGCCTATAAGAAGCCTCCCGACGGAAAACCCTAGAGGAATCGGCAATTTTCCAGAAAGAGTTCCGCAGCTCCGCCGCCACCGCTGACGAATTTCGGGGGACGGGGAAGTCTCTTGGTGATCATCTTCTAGAGGCGTCTTCTCCTTGTCATTCCTTGTGGAGGCCATGATGCCTCTAAAACTGAGAACAACTCCTCACAGAAACAGATCGAAACAAAAACACGACGAGAACATGATATATGGACCTCGGATAATCCGGGGGGGTTATATAGGCAAAAATTAAACATCAAGACAAAGTCACAGGAGGAAACTGGGACGGAAACGAGTTCCAAGGTGGACTCACCATAGGGTGGCGCGGCCAGTAGGGGGCCCGCGCCACCAGGTGGTGAGGAGCCTCCGGACTCCGTTTCCAACCCGTTTTCGTCTTGTGATTTTTCATATTTTAATAAAAACAAAAAAAATATAAGTAAAAAAGTTTAACGCAAACTTTTTCTGACTAGAACTGTTACCTATTCGAAAACAGACTCTACAGATTCCTGCATATATTCTTTGATAAATTCTTCCGGAGTTATCATCTATTATATATTAAAAGTACATTACGGGCTACCAGAAAAAGAGAAAATAGTCTAGAAAATCCCAGAATAATTAGAAAAATCTAGCCATCAATTTAACTAATAAGACAATAGCAGCCGATGGATTTTAAAAAAATCTTGTGGATGTTAAAAAATTACCCACCAATGCCCTTGATAAGTATTGTACCCTTTCGTTATATCCTAGCTAGTCATAACTAGGTCACGTAATTCTCAAAAAAAAAGGTCACGTACTCCTCCATCGTTGGGAGGAAAAGAATGATATGTCCACACATAGCCGCCGCTACCGCCGCCGCATATTCTCTCGGGGCCTCGATCAGCTGATCAACTCCATATGCATACGCATCAATTGAAATTGATAGCCGATGGTTTCAGTTTTGGTGATAGCCGATGATTTCAGTTTTGATTAGCCCATGCGCATCAGTCTGGAAGAGATCTACTGAAGATTTGTATCATACTAAAGATCAGAGCTAGCCCTATCAAGAATACAAACTGTCCACGATGCGTCCCGACTCGTCAAACCCTCAGGCCTCAGCGTCACTTCTTCCTGATTGATTGGGTTACCGACATCAATCCATCGTTTACTAGCTAATCATCTCATCCCCGGACGCCGCCATGGAAACGTCACGCAACCTCGAGGACTTCCACCGACCACGGCCGGACGTTGGCAAGGAGCTGTAGCCCCGGGGCGCGGCAACATGGTACGACTTTGAAAACCTTCGCTAACCACGGAGAGACGTATTCTTGGCAAGGAGCTGTAGCCTGGGCTTGCATGTGCACGGTTCCTCCAAGGTTTACATCCACTCGTAGTTATCTTGCCACAACAAGCTATTTCTGATCTATAATCATGTGTACTGCAGTCTACAGTCTAAATCTGAATGTCTGATAGGGTGGAGCACCAGGTTGTCGCTAATTGGCTATACTGCAGATCGACGCCTCGGCCTGGAACAGCCGAGCGGCGATGTACTTAGTAATCGCTAATTACCTATACACTTGGATGCAGGGACTCCAATTAAACCTCCATGCACACCGGCTGGGTCAGGAAATAATAATTGCCTCATGCATCAGGCGTGTCCGGCTCCGGCAAGATCTTGCTCATGACGCATGTGTATGGTAGAGCTACGCAATGACAGTGGTATCAGGTAAGTTTTTTCTATTTTTTTAGAGAAACACAAGAAACTTAGGTTTGAATTGCTTCCTGAAGAAAACTTGGTTACTTTTTGGGTGAACATATGTGGTCAAGGCGTGCCATGCTAAATAATTACACGCCGACCTTCGGAGCAAATAAGATGGACATATTATGTGCTTCTTTATTGCATAGTGAGAATACCTGTCAGGTCTGAAGTTTCTAAACATGACGTGCGTTTCTGAAGTTAACATTTGCATTACCGATGAACCATTTTTTCCTGTTCCTTTGCTGCTCCATATAATTATAACTAAAACATATGGTGAGGTAAATACTATCATACCAATGGATATTATGTAACACTCATGGGAAATATTGCATGTTAGGACCCATACACATCAAAACATTTATACCGCTCCATATAATTGTTACTATTTTGTCAATATTATCATATCATCGGATATTCTGGAACACTAACGGAGAATTTTGCATGTTACGGCCTATATACATCAAAGCATTTTACCTTCAGCTAGAAGACCGTGATTTCATAGGTAAGATTGCTAATAACCATTCTTCAACTCAGTTCTTAAGTTGTAGTTCTTATTCAAATAACACAGACTAAATAAACACAAAGCTGAATTTGTTACTTTACTACACTTGGTGATATTATAGTCTTGGTTTATTGGTTGTACCACTTGTGGTCTTAATCTAGACTAAGCATCCCATCCAAGCCCAACTTATTAAACATTTGGGTAAATTTATATTTATTTCATGTGATCAAACTCAATTTCCCTCTGGAACAGTTTTAACAAAAAAGGTGTGTATGATACATTCTCATTACATTATAGCATTTTGAGTAGATAACTACCATTCAAGGTATGTAATATATCATGAAATTATGTCATACAATAGTGTCATCAATTTACAAACTACGTTCATAACTTCAGCGACAAAAGTCAGCCAATGATTGATTTCATTTTCTAGAAGTAAAAAGTATTAAATAAATAAAGTAGGCATTTGTAAAAACAAATAACAATCTCAAGTCATTAATTAGGGAACCACCTACTTCACTTGACATAAATTGCAGGTTAACATATGAAACAACCTTTCAACAAATTTTATTTAGCTAAGCAGTATACAAAAGGACATCACTAACATTATAATTTGACTAACATTCTTCTGAGTGAAAGCAATGCACCAAAATTACCGGTTGGGAACTAACACACAAATACACTAAATTCATTTTCTACGAAACCGTATAATAATACATTGGCCAAGATACAAAGCTAACATTGTACAATGATTAATAAAAATTCCACAAATTTCTAAATTTAAAATCCTCCGCTAATTACCTAATGTTTACACATAAGTTTCTCTGGTTTTATATATTAGACTAATATTATTTTAAGTGAAATTAAGGAAAAATTTATTTTGGTGCAAAGACAAATCGAGTAAAATAGTCATGTATGAATAGCAAGATTCATTAACTCCTATAATGAGTTAAATTTTACAAGATTATTGATGCTTGGCATGCTTAATGGTAATGAAATCATTAATGAAAATTTATTGTCCGGGTAATTTATTTAGGCCTTATCTAATTGAGTGATCATGTGTTCATTTGATGTTCCGTGAGGATAAATATTACATGTAATTAATGATATTATGATCATAGAAAATAACCAAAATTTGACTCCATTTAATAAGTACATACCCTAGATTTTTATGACTTTTATTTATATTAAAATAATACATATTTACCGGATTCTCAAGAAATTTTAGGATAAATGTTCTTAAACCTAATTTTATATATTATTACTCTAAAATTTTCAGAACATAAGGTACTTTAAATTTTTACGCCCTCCAATTCATACTTTTAGAAATAATATGCCTAAAAAAGTCAACAAAAACATCACAAGTTATTTTGAAGGCATATATATTGAGAGTAAAACACTTTTAAAGGATTCCAACCTTAAAAATAATGGATGTCTCTAAGATGGTTGCCCGTGCATGTGCGCGGGCCACTGTGCTAGTTTGAATAACATCGACATCTTCATTATAGCAATTTCCAGAAATATAATATTTGAGTCTTTGCCCATTCACCACTTGCGTAGTGTCATCTTTAAGCAAAGCGATCTTTATCGCACCTGAACGATACACCTCTTCAATAACAAAGGGTCCTTCCCATTTTGAGAGTAATTTTCCTGCAAAAAATCTGAGACGAGACCTATACAATAGAACTTTTTCACCAACATGAAATTCTCTCTTAAAGATTCTCCTATCATGCCATTGCTTGACTTTCTCTTTGAAAAGTCTTGCATTCTCATAAGCTTTGTTTCTCCACTCATCTAAAGAACTCAAATCAAGCAACCTTTTCTTACCGGAAAGTTTAAAATCCCTATTAAGCTCTCTCACTGCCCAAAAAGCTTTGTGTTCTAATTCTAAAGGCAAGTGACAAGCTTTTCCGTAAACCATTTTGTAAGGAGACATGCCCACGGGGTTCTTATAAGCAATTCTATAAGCCCATAAAGCATCATTCAACTTGCTAGCCCAGTTTTTCCTAGATCTATTAACGGTCTTCTGCAAGATAGACTTGATCTCTCTATTCGATAGCTCTACTTGCCCACTAGTTTTGGGATGATAAGCAGAAGCAATTCTATGATTAACGTCATATCATGCAAGAGTTTTCCTAAAACCGCCATGAATAAAATGAGAACCTCCATTAGTCATAAGATATCTAGGCACACCAAACCTAGGAAAAATAACATCCTTAAGCATTTTTAACGAGGTCTCACCATCAACACTCTTCATAGGTATAGCTTCTACCCATTTAGTAATATAATCAATAGCTACGAGTATATGACTATAACCTTCTGAAGGAGGAAAAGGACCCATAAAGTCAAATCTCCAACAATCAAATGGTTCAATAACAAGAGAATAACTCATAGGCATTTCATTGAGTCTAGAAATATTACCAATTCTTTGGCATTCATCACAAGATAAAACAAATTTTCTAGCATCTTTAAAAAGCGTAGGCCAATAAAAACCTGATTGTAGAACCTTTTGTGCAGTTCTATCTCCAGCATGATGTCATCCATAAGGACTACCATGGCATTTTCTCAATATCTCTTGTTGTTCATATTCTGGAACACATCTTCGCATAATACCATCCACTCCTTCTTTATATAAGTGTGGGTCATCCCAAAAGTAATGCCTCAAGTCATAAAAGAATTTCCTTCTTTGCTGCGCTGTAAAGGCTGGAGGCAAATACTTGGAAACAATAAAGTTAGCATAATTAGCATACCAAGGTATTTCTCATGAAGTTACCTTAATTGAAGCCAACTGTTCATTTGGAAAACTATCATTAATAGGAATAGGATCAAAAGAAATGTTTTCCAATCTAGACAAATTATCATCAACAAGATTTTTAGCACCTTTCCTATCTACAATATGCAGATCAAACTCTTGTAAAAGCAACACCCATCTAATAAGCCTAGGCTTAGCATCCTTCTTCGACATAAGATATCTAATAGCAGGTCTAAACTTATCGCATGCAAAAACAACAGCAAGAAACTCCTTCTCAGTAGTAGCATAATTATTCTGAGCAACATCAAGAGTCTTACTAGCATAATGAATAACATTCAACTTCTTATCTACGCGTTGTCCAAGAATAGCACCTACAGCAAAATCGCTAGCATCGCACATAATTTCAAAGGGTAAATTCCAATCAGGTGGTTGAACAATAGGAGCAGTAGTTAAAGCCCTTTTAAGAGTTTTGAAAGCTTCCTTACAATCATCATCAAAAACAAATGGTACATCTTTTTGAAGAAGATTAGTAAGAGGCTTCGAAATCTTAGAGAAATCTTTAATAAACCTCCTATAAAAACCAGCATGACGAAGAATACTACGAATACCTTTAACATCCCTAGGACAGGGCATTTTCTCAATTGCTTCAACCTTTGCTCTGTCAGCTTCAATACCTCTTTCTGAGATTTTATGTACAAGAACAATTCCTTCATTCACCATAAAGTGACATTTCTCCCAATTAAGAACAAGATTAGTTTCTTCACATCTCTGCAAAACTTTATCAAGATTGTGCAAAAAATTATCAAAAGAAGTTCCATAGACGGAGAAATCGTCCATGAATACCTCTATAATTTCTTCACAAAAACCATGAAAAATAGCAGACATGCATCTTTGAAAAGTAGCAGGAGCACTGCACAAACCAAAAGGCATACGTCTATAAGCATAAGTTCCATAAGGACAAGTAAAAGTAGTTTTCTCTTGATCTTGCTTTTTAAGAGCAATCTGAGAGAAACCAGAATAACCATCAAGAAAACAAAAATGAGTTTTCTTAGATAAACTTTCTAACATTTGATCTATAAATGGTAAAGGATAGTGATCTTTCTTAGTAACTTTGTTGACCTTTCTAAAATCAATGCACATCCTATAACCAACTACTACCCTTTGAGGAATAAGCTCGTTATTCTCATTAGGCACAACAGTGATACCTCCTTTCTTAGGAACACAATGAACATGACTAACCCATCTACTATCAGTAATAGGATAAATAATACCAGCATCAAGGAGCTTCAATACCTCATTTCTTACCACTTCCTTCATCTTAGGAATTAAGCGGCGTTGATGTTCAACAACTGGCTTTGCATCTGGCTCCATGTTAATAGCATGCTGACATATAGTAGGAGAAATCCCTTTTAAATCATCAAGAGTATATCTCATAGCTCCTCGGTGTTTCCTCAATATTTCTAATAACCTTTCTTCTTCCTTTCCTGAAAGTTTAGAACTGATAATAACATGATATATTTTCTTGTCATTGATATAAGCATATTTAAGATCATCAGGTAAAGGTTTTAAATCAAAAACAGGATCTTCCTTGGGTGGCAAAGTGGTACCAAAATCCTCCACATGTAAATTGTGTTTAATCAACGCTGGTTGACGAAGAAGAATATCGTCAATCTCTTCTCTTTCTTCCCTGAAGATCTCACTTTCATGATCCTCCATAAATTGCTGCAAAGAATTATTAGGAGCAAGTGCAATAGAGGCAAGCTGTTCAACTCGAAAATCGTCATTAGGTAATTCATTTTCATAAGGAGCTTTAGTAAACTTAGAAAAATTAAACTCATAAGATTCTCCATCAAACTTAGTCAAAATTTTCTCCTTCTTACAATCTATAACAGTGCCACAAGTGTTCAAAAAGGGTCTACCAAAAATAATAGGACAAGTTTTACTAACCTATGTACCAAGTATTAGAAAATCAGCAGGGTATTTAGTCTTACCGCATAAAACTTCCACATCTCTAACAATACCAATTGGAGAGATAGTTTTTCTATTAGCAAGCTGAATAACCACATCGATTTCCTCCAGTTCACAAGGACCAATTTCATGCATGATTTCTCTATAAAACTTGAAAGGAATAGCACTTGCACTTGCACCGATGTCACATAAACCATAATAGCAATGATCACCAATCCTGACAGAAAGCACAAGAACACTTGTTTTCCTAGATCTACTAGGATGGGAAATAATATTAGAAGCATCTTCACAAAAGATAATATGTCCATCTTCTACATTTTTAGTAACAAGGTCCTTAACTATAGCTACAGGAGACTTAATGGTAATTTGCTCATCAGGTTCTACAGCTTTCTTTGCACTTTTCTTAAGGACACTAATTAAAGTAGAATGTTCCCTTACCTTAGCAGGGAAAGGCGTTTTCTCAAAATAAGGCTCGGGCAAAATGCGATCAACATTATAAACTTCAGTAGTTCTAGCAGGAATAAAACTAGTAGTATCTTTATAAGGCGCATGGTACTTGTTCCAATCTTTCTTTGGAACATCAAGATAAGAGGCAAAGGCCTTAAAACAGTTAGCAAGTATTTGGGAATCAAGACCATAAACAACACTAACATTAAGAAAGTCATCGGTTCCCATAAAAGCTTTAATGCATTCATAATCATAATTTATACCTGACTTTCTACCTTTGTCGTTCTCCCATCCTTCAGTATTTTCTTGAATACGGTCTAGAAGATCCCATTTAGCTTCTTCTTTCATACGTGTAAATGATCCAGAGCAAGAAGCATCCAATAAATCCTTGTTGTGAAGAGTAAGTGATACATCTCCAACGTATCTATAATTTTTGATGCTCCATGCTTGTTTTTACACCATTTGCCTACTGTTTCGTTACACTTCGTGGCACTTTTATGCATTTTCCGGAACTAACCTATTAACAAGTCGCCACAGTGCCAGTTCCCTGTTTTCTGCTGTTTTTGTGTTTCAGAAGTGATACACAGGAAATATTCTCGGAATTGGACGAAACAAGTTCCTGAAGTCTTATTTTACCCGGAAGCTTCCAGAGATCCGAAGGAGAGTAGGAGGGGGGCACCAGGGCCCCACACACAGGGCTGGCGTGGCCAGGGCCTGGGCCGCGCCACCCTGGCGTGAGGGAGCCTGGCTCCTCCTCTGACATCGCCCCTTCGCCTATAAAGACCCCCCGACGGAAAAAACCTAAGTACCCGATCACTTTTCCAGAACACATCGCGATCCGCCGCCGCCGTCGACCCGAAGATCGGGAGGGTCCAGAAGCTCTTCCCGGCACCCTGCCGGAGAGGGGAATCGCCACCGGAGGTCCTCTTCATCGCCATGCTTGCCTCCGGAGCAATGAGTGAGTAGTCTACCTTGGACTATGGGTCCATAGCAGTAGCTAGATGGTTGTCTTCTCCACCATGTGCTTCATGTTTAGATCTCATGGGCTGCCCTACATGATTGAGATCACCGTTATGTAATTCTACATGTTTGGTTTGTTGGGATCCGATGAATATTAGTGTTTATGATTGAGTTGTTGTACTGAATATTATCTTTTGTTATCTCTATGTTGTTTATGATCTTGCATGATCTCCGTTGTTAGTAGCTATCTTGGCCGAGTAGTTGCTAGTGACTCCAAGAGGGGGTATTTATGCTCGATAGTGGGTTCATGCCTCTATTTAACCTGGGGGAGTGACAGAAACCTCTAAGGTTGTAGATGTGCTGTTGCTACTAGGGAGAAAACAACATTCATATGCTCAAGGGCATATGCTTTGTTTACATTACACACTTTGCTTAATGCAATTATCTGTTGTTTGCAACTTAATACTTGTGGAGTTCTCGGATTGATTCACCACAAGTGGATTATTAGTCATAGATGCAGTTGGATGGCGGTCTATGTATTTTGTTGTAATGCCCAGAGTAAATCTCATAGTGATCTTCTTGACATATCACGTTTATCTTTATTCTATCAATTGCCCAACTGTAATTTGTTTACCCAGCATGTGTTATTTATCTTATGGAGAGACACCACTAGTGAACTGTGGACCCCGGTCCTATTTCCATCATATTGCTATCACCTGTTTACTTTACTCGCACTGTTTACTTTATTCGCATACTCTATTGTTTTCCACTTGATACACTCATAACCTTTGTTTCAAGTAAACCGGTGAGATTGACAACCTCATCGCAAGTTGGGAACGAAGTACTTGGTTGTGTTGTGTGCAGGTTCCACGTTGCTTCTGGCCGAAGACGAGTCAACAAGAATCGTTAAACGGCACCCTTGTTGGAGTGTTACTAAGCCAGTCCGCATCACCTTCAGACGTTTGTCTCTCCTCTCCAAGAACGATAAACCTTGGTTTCTTAACTGAGGGAAAACCAGCAGCTATACTCATCACACCTTCCTCTTGGGGTTCCCAACGGGCTGGTTATTCACCACGCACAAGGACTGCCAAGCTCCCACATCAACTAGGAGCATCAGTAAGCCTTGCATAAAAGTTATTAATAACAATATTACTAGGGAGCTCATGAATGGGACATTTGAGCATTAGTGACTTCAATCTCCCCCACGCTTGAGCAATACTCTCTCCATCATGAGGCCAAAAATTATATATCTGATTACGATCTTTATGGATCTCACTTGGAGGATAGAATTTAGGATTAAAGAGAGGTACAATTTCCTCCCAACCAATAGATGGACCATCCTTTAGCAGCCTATACCATTCCGCAGCTCTGCCCTTTAGTGATAAAGAGAATAGCTTCCTCTTAACCTGGCTTGATGAAATACCTACAGACTTGAACAACTCGCATAATTCATGTATAAAGAGTAAATGATCACCCGGATGGAAAGTTCCATCTCCTGAATAGCAGTTATTCATAACACGTTCAATAATTTTCATAGGTATTTTAAAAGGATCTATTTGAGCAGGCGGTGGTTCATCCTCTACCGTAACAGAGGCAGTATTGTTCCCAAATAGGGAACCAAATGGAAAATTCTCCATAGCAAAATAAATTAAAAGACAAAAATAAAAACAATACTCACAACGAAAGTTACCTTTACCAATTCCACTCTTCAATAGCGCTTCACTCCCCGGCAACGGCGCCAGAAAATAGTCTTGATGACCCACAAGTATAGGGGGTGTATCGTAGTACTTTCGATAAATAAGAGTGTCAAACCCAACGAGGAGCAGAAGGTGTTGACAAGTGGTTTCGATCAAGTATTCACTGTAAATACTAGCAAACGGGTTTTCAGGGGTATTTGGTAATGCAAGTAAATAAAGTACGAGTAAATAAAAGACAGTAATAGAAATTGCTGCAAGTGGCCCAATCCTTTCTACTGCAAAAGACAAGCCGGTTGTGTAACTTATGATTACCAAACGTTCGTGAGGACACATGGGAGTTTCTATCAAGAGCTTTCGCTTCATGGTGCTAAGTAATCTTCAATGGTTTGATAAGTGTTATGGGGGTTGATGCGGGCAGGATAACCACCTAGTTGGGAACCCCAAGAGGAATGTATGATGAGCACAGTAGCAAGTCTTCCCTCAGTAAGAAACCGAGGTTTATCGAACCAGTACGAAAAAGCTAAACTTCAGAAGGTGATGCCTGCTAGCTTCGCGATAGTTCCGGACAATTTATAGGGCGCCTCATCCAGTGCTTTGCTTTGCACCAGCAGCAACGTGAAACCTGCACACAACACAAACAAATACTTTGCTCCCAACTTACGATGAGGTTGTCAATCTCACATGTTTGTTGTAAACAAATGAATGAGCATATCGAGTGGAAAGCAATAGTAATACGCGAGAAAGTAAACAGTGCGGGTAAAAGTAAACAGTAATAGCAATATAAAGAAAATTGGACCGAGGTCCATAGTTCACTAGTGATGTCTCTTCATAAGATAAATAACGACATGCTGGGTAAACAAATTACAGTTGGACAATTGATAGAATAAAGATAACGTGCATATGTCAAGAGGATCACTATGAGATTTACTCTGAGCATTACAACAAGATACATAGACCGCCATCCAACTGCATCTATGACTAATAATCCACTCGCGGGGATATCGTCCGAACACCCCTCGAGTATTAAGTTGCGAACAACAGATAACTGCATTAAGCAAAGTGTGTAATGTAAACAAAGCGAATGTCCTTGGACACAAGAATGTTGTTTTCCCCCTAGTGGCAACAACACATCTACAACCTTAGAGGTTTCTGTCACTCCCCCAGATTAAATAGAGGCATGAACCCAACTATCGAGCATAAATACCCCCTCTTGGAGTCACTGGTATCTACTTGGCCAAGATAGCTACTAACAATGGAGAGCATGCAAGATCATAAACAACATAGAGATAACATAAGATAAAATTCAGAACATCAACTTAATCATAACACCAATATTCATCGGATCCCAACAAACACAATATGTAGAATTACATAAAGATGATCTTGATCATGTAGGGCAGCTCACAAGATCTAAACATGAAGTACATGGTGGAGAAGACAACCATCTAGCTACTGCTATGGACCCATAGTCCAAGGTAGACTACTCACTCATCGCGCCGGAGGCAAGCATGGCGATGAAGAAGACCTCCGATGGCGATTCCCCTCTCCGGCAGGGTGCCGGGAAGAGCTTCTGGACCCTCCCGATCTCGGGTCGATGACGACGGTGGATCGCGATGTGTTTCTGGAAAATTGGTCGGGTGTTTAGGTTTTTCCCGTCGGGAGGAATATATAGGCGAAGGGGCGGCGTCAGAGGTGGGCCAGGGCGGCCTCACTCATAGGGGGCATGGGCCAGGGGCTAGCTGCGCCACTCTAGGGTGTGGCTGGTGAAAGGATCATATGAGCGACTAGAGGGGGGGTGAATAGGAGCTACCCAAATTTTTACTTCTTTTCAAGTTAAGGCTAAGCAAGAAGGTAAATTCTCTAGATGTGATACTAAGTGAATTTACCTAGAGTGACAAGCAAGCTAGCAATAACAATATAAGTAAAGGTACGAGTAAAGGATAGAGGTCACCGCAATGGAGACACTAAGACACGAGGATGTATTCCCGTAGTTCATTCCTTGTTACGGGAAGTACGTCTACGTTGGAGAGGTGTGGTGCCACAAAGGCCACCAACGCCACAAAGGCTCACCCTATTCTCCGGTGAACAAGCCACAAAGGCGAGTCCACGCTCCACTAAGCGATGCCCTTGAAGGCGGCACGACACCTTTACACAAAGTATTGGGGAAAGCTCCACAACTCAATTGGAGGCTCCCAATAGGCCCACCAAGCTCTTACACACAAAGTTAAGCTTGGAGGACGGCTTCTTCCGGCTAGGAATCCGATGAATCACACAAGTAACAAGCCCCTCAACAAAGAGAGGGGGGAAATCAAATCGCCTTGGTGGAAGTGTAGATCTAGGTCTTCTCCCTCAAATCCCAAAAGGGCTTTGAGTTCTATTGGCTAGGGAGAGAGAACTAGGGCTTTGAAGCTTTGAAACAATGGAGGAGAGAGAGTGGAAGCCGCAGCCAGCTCTTGAGGTAGAAGAAGGCTTTATATACTCCTCCACGAAATGTAGCCGTTGCTGGCCGACTAGGGCCGGAGTCTCCGGCCAGGAGGGCCGAAGTCTCCGCCCTAAGTGACTCCAGGGCCGGAGTCTCCGGCCAGAGACAAAAGTCTCCGGCCCAACTCCGGCCTGGTCTCTGAACTGACCAAGCCACTAGCCAACCCTTACCCGGCTGGCCAGACCGGAGTCTCCGGCCGCTGGGACCGGAGTCTCTGCCCCATCCGGAGTCTCCGGCCAGAGACAGAAAGTCTCCGGCCCAACTCCGGGAGGGCATCTGAACTGTCCAACCGGGAGGATTGCTGGGGCGACACTCCTAGGCCGGAGTCTCCGGCCACCAGGGCCGGAGTCTCCGCCCTAGAAGTAGCAACAGCAGCACTTCGTGGATCCCCTCTCCACCAATTCCACCTTCGCGAAGCACCCTATAAGACAACTAAGCCCTAACTCCACTACTGGACTACGGGCTTCGATCTTTTCTTCCTTTTTGGGGTTCACCTCCGCGAGATCCTGAAATAACCTAGAAAATCTACAGAACTTTAATAGCATGGTTAAATCACCAAATGTTGTTAACAAACACCAAAATACATTTATTAGGGAAATGCTCTTTCAATCTCCCCCTTTTTGGTGTTTGATGACAACATACGGATTTGCAAGATATAAGCACAATAAAATAAAATATATAGCCAAAGCTCTCCCTACTTGTGTGCACAACACCATTTGCATTTGAACATGAGCCACACAAGTAAGAATCATCACTCCCCCTATATATTTCACAATTATACCAAGTGCAAGTAATAATATATGAGACTAACCATTAAGCATATAAGTAAGACTAACACGATAGCACACATTAATAATAGTCTTACTAGCAATAGAGATACTTAAGTCTCACAACCATAAAACCGTACCACACACACGATATAGTTCACCACAAGATAGATGAGACACAACATGAAAGTCCAAGAAGTTGTGTCTCGACCAAAGCAAAGCAAAAGTGCAAATCCAAATAACCAACCCATGCAAATCCCAACGAAGACAACCTAGTAGAGCTACTTCTCCCCCTTTGGCATCGAGACACCAAAAACGGAAAAGAGCGATGCTACACGCCCATGAGATCACTCGTCGTCTTCATCCTCAGGCTCGTCCTCGGAACCGGCATCGAAGTCCTCATCTCCTTCTTCAAGATCATCAGAAGCCATGGGCTTGGATTCTTGCCATGACGCACATTGGAGGTGCCAGAGGTGACCTCCTCAAAGGCTTGCCAGTCAGTCAGACCCTTGCTCCACTTGCCATAGCTGTGAGTACCGGATGATGAAGAGGAAGGAGGTGATTCCACATAGCCCGGTTGAGATTTCCGAAAAGCCTTGTGAAGAACATCTTGATTGTCATTGATGTGCTTTTGAGTAATGTAGCTCTCATATTGCTTGTGACGGATGTCCACATTCATGCAAAGCACATTCCTTTGAAACCAATTGAGCTTCTTGTATTCTTGAGCAAACTCATTGTTGGAGCTAGAGCCGGCATTGCTAGCATGCTTCATCCTTGGGCCCCTTCTAGTGGACACTCCCTCGGCAAAGGCATCATCATCTTCACCTCTTACCGGAGCAAATGGTTCTTTGGAGTGACCGGTGGGTTCTTTGCGTTGAAGCTTCACAACCTTGTGATCCACAAGGTTTGCCGTGAGGAGAGGAAGGTTGAGTTGTTGAGCAAGGATGAGCTTCATGATAAAAGGAGCATAAAGGGGAGTCTTCTTGTTGAGAATGCAATCATTGATCTCCTTGTGAATGAAATCCATCACATCAAGTGGCTCAACATGTGCGGTCTCCCCTTTGCAATATACTTCATGAGAGTAGGCCAAGAGATTCACCAAGGCCCCACGAATAGCATCAAAGTTACCGGCTTGAGGGGCAATGGAGGCCCGGAATATGCGGAGCAAGATGTTGGACCGTTTGGACAGCCCAAGAGTGCCCCCAATGACAATCTTCTTGTCATCCCCGGTGTAGAGAGGAGCAAGCTTCTTCTTCTCATAGTACTCCCCATCCACATGCATCCTCATGCCACTAGGAGTAGTAGCACCACGAAACTCATACCCAAGGAGAGCAGCAAAGTCCATGAAGTTGGAGTGACAAACCTCTTCTCCGGTCATCCAAGTCATGGGGATCTCCTCACCATCTCCAAACACCAAGGTAGCAAAGAACTGTTGGACCAATGTGATGTTGTAGGGCTCTTGAATCTTCATGAGTGGATGGAGCCCAAGCTTGCGAGTGATCCACACAGCCTCTCCGAAGTATGCACTGTACTTGGCAAAATGAGAGAAATCCATGACCGTCTGAGGGCAAACCGGATACTTCTTGAGAGAAGCATAGAATTCCTTCATGATCAGCTCTTGCTCTCTGCGGACAAAGCAATGGTCACGAGAGTTGCGAGGGAGAGTGTACATGTCCCTCTTCCTCATCTCCACAAATTCAGATGAAGACAGCCCTTCCAAGGTCACAGGACTATCAAACTTGACCTTCTTAGCTGCCTCTGCACGTTCCTCCTCAGCCATCCTCGTCTTGAGTCTCTTAGCATCCCTTGCTTGCTGAGCAATGACTGACCTCTGAGCAATAGCCCCTGTGGCGGGATTGACAACCAATTTGTCCTTGCTATGAGCGGCCGGTTTCCGAGAACCACCTGCACCTGTGAATGAGTGAGGAAGATAGCAAGGTTGAGGTGACATGTCCTAGAATCCAAAAAATAAGCAACTATGCTGTGAAAGAGTGCACTCAGGCCTGATCTAGCCGGAGTGTCCGGGGACTCGGGCCGGAGTCTCCGGCTGGAGCCGGAGACTTTGAGTCCAGACCGGAGTCTCCGGCCACAGGGGCTGGAGTCTCCGGTCGGATTCAGGAGCCCGAGCCTAGGAGACCACATTGAACAAATCGAGTGCAAAATCCACAATAAAGTTGCTAAGAAGATGATTGATAGCCACTAGAAGGTAGTACACCATATCAAAACTATGGAAAACATGCACATCTCGTGAATCTAGATAGAACTAGATGGAGGAGATGAGGAGCATATTTAACGGAATCCATGGCGTAAATTGGTCGGTGGGAAGGTTCCCACAACCTCAAGGAGGAGATTGGCCGGTGGCACGGCGGATCCCGGGGCTTGGGAGAGCTCCGGGCGACGATCTTCGAAGAGGGGGCGGCAGGGGGCGAGTATGGGGCACGGGGGCGGATGGGGAAGAATGAACCGTTCTTCCCCACCCCGTGCCCTAAGTGAGTTTTTGAAACTGCCCGGGCCGGAGTCTCCGGTACTTACCCCGGAGTCTCCGGCCCACCGGAGTCTCCAGGCTGTAAACCCCGGAGTCTCCGGCCCCCCTCGACCAGATCAACATTTATGGTGTAGAAGGACATGTCATTTAGAGATTAGGTATGTTTGAGGATGAGATGGGCTTGGGATGGACACATTGTCACTATGTGGTACAAAATGCTCATGTTTGCAAACATGCAAACAAAATCAAATAAGACCAAACATGAGCATGTTCCCATAAAAGGATAAGATAATAAAATCAAATGGGAAACTCCTCCACTAGGGAGGTTGGTGACCAAAAAGGTCACCATGTATGAGTATATAGGTATGGCACCGCGAAGATATATCTTGGGCCCAAAACCTAGACTCATCGATTAAGCTCAAGAATGTCACAAATGACAAGATAGAACAATACGCTTACTCTTGGCATTATGGGGGGAGGGATAGCTCAATCAATTAGGACTGCACTCCCCCTATTTCCATGCCCACATCTAGAACAACACACAAGTTGAAGTATGGGAGTAAATGCACCTAGCTCAAGCCACATTGCTTGAATCAATGATATTTAGTTCATGCCTCAATTCCCGAAATCTTGCTTCATCAAGAGGCTTCGTGAATATATCGGCAAGTTGCTCATGAGTGCCAACATAAGATAGATCAATTTCACCTCGGTTGACATGATCCCGAATGAAATGATGATGAATCTCAATATGCTTCGTCTTATTGTGTTGCACCGGGTTGTGAGCGATCTTGATTGCACTTTCATTATCACATAAAAGAGGCACTTTGTCAAAAATGACACCGTAATCCTTCAAGGTTTGCCTCATCCATAAGAGTTGTGCACAACAACTAGCCGCGGCTACATATTCGGCTTCGGTGGTAGAGAGAGACACACAATTTTGTTTCTTAGATGACCAACACACCAACGACCTACCAAGAAATTGGCAAGCCCCGGAGGTTGATTTCCGTTCCACTTTGTCTCCCGCCCAATCCGAATCCGAGTAACCTACAAGATCAAAACTTGCTCCCTTCGGGTACCAAAGACCAAAGTTAGGGGTATTCACTAAATATCGAAAGATTCTCTTGACCGCCACTAAGTGGCTTTCCTTTGGTGCGGCTTGAAAACGTGCACAAACTCCCACACTTAACATAATGTCCGGTCTAGATGCGCAAAGGTAAAGCAAGGAACCAATCATAGATCTATAGAGTTTTTGATCCACTTCTTTACCATTAGGATCGAGATCAAGATTAACCTTTGTTGGCATGGGAGTCTTTGCACCTTTGACTCCTATCATCTCGAACCTCTTGAGCATGTCTTGGGTATATTTGGCTTGGTTCACAAAAGTTCCTCCCTTCAATTGTTTAACTTCAAATCCAAGGAAGAACTCCAATTCCCCCATCATAGACATCTCAAACTTGTCGGTCATGAGCTTGGCAAACTCATTATTGAAAGCTTTGTTAGTAGAACCAAATATAATATTATCAACATATAATTGGCAAATGAAAAGCTCCCCATTGACCTTCTTAGTAAAAAGAGTAGGATCAATCACCCCAATTTCAAAACCACGATCAACCAACAACTCTTTAAGGTGCTCATACCATGCACGTGGGGCTTGTTTGAGGCCATAGAGCGCCTTATCAAGTTTGTAAACGTGGTTAGGAAACTTAGGGTTTTCGAAACCCGGGGGTTGCTTCACAAAAACCAATTCATTTAAGGGACCATTGAGAAATGCACTTTTAACATCCATTTGTTGAAGTTTAAAGTTATGATGTGATGCATATGCAAGTAAGATGCGAATGGATTCAAGACGGGCAACGGGAGCGAAAGTTTCACCAAAGTCAATACCCTCAACTTGGGAGAAACCTTGAGCCACCAATCTTGCCTTGTTACGAATGACTATGCCATTTGCATCTTGCTTGTTCTTGAAGATCCACTTGGTCCCAATGACATTACGGCAATCTTTAGGCCTTTCTACTAGAG